>MU281409.1:98261-185097 GCA_022385595.1 Xylaria palmicola
CTGTTTTGTGTTTTTTTGTGTTTGTGTGTTTTTTTTTGGTGTTGTGTTTGGGGGGGGGGCCGGGCCCCCCCCGCTTGGTGGGTTCGGGTTTTTTATCTCTCTACTATCTCTGGCGACTTTTGCCCTGGTCTCATCACCATGGAGCATCCTCTAGTCGCCGTCGTAAATAATACATGTAAGCGTGTTCTGTTGGTCGCAGATCCGAAAGCTATGATGTCGTGATAGACCATTTGACCTCCCTAGGCCGATCGGGTCGCCCTAGGCCCTAGTTCAATGCTGGAGAAAAGACAGCTTCAGTTGGACTAAAATATATTTCATTATACCTTAAAAAGCCATGTTCGATAATTCCTAGATACATATAATTTATATACCCCTAAAACTTTGTACAAAAGTATTACCTATTAGATAGGTCGTGGCGCTCTGGATGTTTCATGAGTTCCAACGGGTTCTAAGTATCAAGAAGTATGTACCCGAGTACGTACCTTCCAAGATATGAACCGAATATGAAAGCCCCACCTTTATTTTACAACCTGCAAACCAACACCCGAAGTTGGTTCTACGGCTGTATGCATATATACATGTATCCGTCCAACCACTCGCCTTCACCCGTACATTGACAAGGTACCATATTTTGTTACCTGCCCTATATTTCCAGTCACCCTGTCACCTGTTTCCAACCTTGTAGTAAGCTGCTATCAGATTGCAGGAAAACTGGTCCGAAGATGGCTTCAGATGAAGATGACGACTATATGAACATGACCTTTGGGGAGGAGACTACGACCGTCGAGACCTCGCTGCAGCGGCGGCAGCGACTCAAGCGCGAGGGCGAGATAAAGGGACGTGTCAAGTCCAAGGCCGAGCTAGCGGCCGAGGAGCACGAAGCCCGTGAGGCCGCCCTCTCCAAATCCATGCTCGAGGGCGCCCAGGCCAAGAAGAGCAAAGGTCTCGCCATGATGGCCAAAATGGGCTTCAAGGGCGGCGCGCTGGGCAGCAAGGAGAATCCCGACGCTCGCCTTGAGCCGATACGCCCTGAGATGAAGGATAGCCGTGCCGGCATCGGCTTGGATTCCGAGCGCAAGCGGAAACTCAGAGAAGCTGCCGAGAACGTCGAGAAGAAGGTCAAGCTGGACGAGAACGAGTATCGAGACCGCGTGCGCCGGGAGCGTGAGGCCGCACGCTGCGAGTACCAGGTGTATGCCGCCATGAAGGTGTGCGAGCGCATGGACGAAGAGGAGCAGACCGCCTCCGCCGCCGTGGGCACAGGTAACGCGGACCATGCAGCGCCCGAGAAGAAGCGGACACTCTCAACCAGGCCACTGAAGTCTATACCGGTTGTCTGGAGAGGTCTGGTTCGCAGGCGGGAGGAGGCGGAGCGCGACCGCAGGATGAAGCATGATCTGCAGCAGACCTCAACCCCACGTCTGCCGACGTACGAAGACGACTTGGACGACGAGGACGACAAAAACGCGCTGGGGAAGACGCAGACCGTCTACGCATTGGTTGAAGACCTCGACGAGGAGGATCTGGAACTCGACGAGTTCAATGCCCTCGAGGCCGATGACAGGCTACGCAGGCTTGTGGAATACCTCAGAACGACCTATCATTATTGCTTCTGGTGCAAATTCGCATATCCCGATGACACGATGGAGGGCTGCCCAGGCCTCACGGAGGAGGATCACGACTGAAGCATATTGTCTTTGACAACGTAGGATGAAAAAGTATCGAGCCTATTCGCAATATGACGCTGTATCTGACTATCTCTTAATGACACCTGGCCCTTATACACCAACTAAGCCAGGTACAGGGAGACCGAGCGTCGACGTTGGCCAGACCGCTTATTGTAATAAAAACAACTACGTGTGTCCAACTAAAATCCAGCCCGTAGCGAGCAGAATGGGGGGGGGGTATGAGATTCTCCGCAATCCACAATAATCCGCTCGGTTGTTTAATTCCCAGCCTGGACGTCGAGGGCGTTAAGCCAGCACCCTTTGATTGGCCGCTTCTGCTACTTCATATACCTTTGCGAGGCTTTCCTCGTCTGGGAAAAGCTCGAGCACTTCTTTCCCGGTGTGCAAATTCTGCCAAATCCCCTAGCAATTGTGTTTCAATCAGCACCTAGGCAGCTTCACGAGAAGCACAAACAGTTATAATTGTACTAACCATATGAGAATGACGCCCAAGGGTAATAAAGCCGTTCGACACAAATTTGATTCCGGTTTTGTAGCGATCCGCCGCAGCATACGACTTCAGCCACGTAGCAAACTGTCTCTCATCATGTAGTGAAGAGATTGCAGATTCAGCGAGTCTACCGTTGCTGAGCGAATCGCGAATATCCGGATCCACGGGAATTTTACTGTGTCCGGTGAAGAACTCACACGTCCTCAGCTCGGGGAAGAGGGCCAGACCACGATTCGGGTACATTTCGGCCGCGGCGCCACGGATGTGTCTGATGCGGGACCTTGCGAAGGGGCCGAGCTTTAAACCCAGGTGGAAAAGGATGGCGCGTGGCCATTCCGGCTCTATGTATTCGTTGCAGTGTACGACGACCACGGTCCAGAACCTCTCTATCCCCTCGTCGTAGCAGCGGCGGCAGGTGAAGAGGATATTCACATTTTTCGTGCTGCCCCTGACCATGACAAAATTATCCTGTCTGAGCCGAATGGCGGACCCGGCAAACGTCCGCTCGTATATATTGTCGCGGAGCTCCCGGGGTATGCTCAATAACCTCGATTGTTGTGCCATCGTGACTAGGCTATCGGTCTAGGATAAATACAGCTTTCATCGACAATACTTAGTAGAATACAGATGCTCAATACCTCGGGGGTATACAAAATTAACAGCGTGAATAGAGGCCGATCAGGTCTCTATGCTGGGGGGTTACATGGCAAAGTTTATGATTCTATCATAACCCCCAACCCCACGAACTCTTTTATAGAAGATTAACTACTCAGGGGGGAAATCTCGACCAGGTCAGTCAAATTTGGACACTACGGCCTGGGAACCGCATCTTAAGGGAAAGTCAAGGCACAGCACATCATGCACATCGTGTTCATGTCGATTTAGAAGGGCAAGCTCGCGGCCTGTTTGCATGGGAAAGCACAGCTCTCTTGGAATTCGTCCGCGACTGGCCGCTGGAATCTACAACGCGGGCTTCTCATCAAAAGTTTCTCACCAATCCCCCCCACCCCCCCAAACCTAGCAGCAGTGCCCCTTTCACGTCCCCTCGGAGTCCTCGACACCGATATCCTCGTTCCTGCGAGAAAAAAAACCCAGACGCGGTCAGCCAGCCAGCCAGCCCCCTCCTGGTGGACAACAACGATGGCAGGGTGGGACCAAGGGACGAATGCAAGTGACTTGCGCGCACTCACCAGATCCCCGGGTTCCGCGCGATGAAATCCCGCAGCATCTCCCGGCACGCCGGGTCGTCGAGGACGACGACGTCGACGCCGCGCTGCCGGAGGTGGGCCGCGGCGCCGGCGAAGGTCGCGTCCTCGCCGATGACGACCCTCGGGATGCCGAACAGGAGGCAAGCGCCGGCGCCTAAAAAAAACACGCACATTACTTTTCAGCCAACCACGCGCGCGCGCCGCTCGCTCAGTGCTATCACGCCATGTTTTCGGAAATAACAAGGGGAAACAAGAACAGAGGGGGCTTGAGAGTGGTTACCGAGGGCAGGGAGGAAATATAAGGGGGATAATGGTCCCTTACACATGTCGCACGGCGACAGCGTCGTGTACAGCGTGGCACCCTTGTACGCGGAGGCCGGCAGGCGCCCGGCGTCCTGCAGGCACGCGATCTCGCCCTGGAAACGGAGGGGGGCTCTAAATCAACGGGCCGCTCTTCACCACGTGGGAAAGTTTTATAGGGACCGCCCAACCCTGGAGGTTATATGTGTGTGTATGTGTGTGCGTGTAAAAGAAGAGGGGGGGGAGGAGGAAGGGATGGGCTCGCTCACGTGGAGGATCGGGTTGCCGCCCTGCACCCGCGCGTTGTGCCCGCGGCCCAGCACCCGCCCGCCCGCAGCCACGAGGACGGCGCCGATCTAGCAACACGGGGAGTGGGAAAGAGGTTAGTTTCGTTTCGTTAGTTGGGTCACTCGGTCGCCCGCCTCAAGCGCAGGTTGTCTCCTTGCTTGTTTGTGCTGGTCTTTTTTTTTTTTTTTTTTTTTTTTTTTTTTTGCGTGGTGTTCTCGTACTGGTATCCCCCCTTCCTGGTAGCTCTTCCTCGCCTCGGCGATGGCGAGCGTCATGCCCGCTTGGTTGTCCATTTTTCGGATTTTCTCGAAGGTTGTCAATTGATTCAGATCACTCTCGCTCGTGTGGGTCTCGGCTTTATATGAGTCTTCAAGTTTGAGTCTTTGTTACACCGGTAGGTATTGAATAGGTAGGTGAAAGTTCAGGGAGGAACGACGTATTGCTCGTTTTGAGGGGCTCGCGGGTTGGGCGCGGGGGATGCGGGGATAACATAACCTCTCGGGGGTTCACCGATATCTATCGCGATAGGCAGGTGGTCTTTTTGTTTCTACAGTTGCTACCTATGTGCTGGGGAGTGACCTATACAGGACTTTGGAGACTAAAATAAAATGTGTTAGACTATCCTTAGGCAGGCCTTTTTTACTACTACTATTATTCTTAACATCATTTTCATATTTAAGGAGGCGGCCATGCAGTCGGCTCGTATGCGCTGTCCCTGCCTGCCCCCCCAAAGCTTACTTGCCACCTGCATACGGCGGCGGAACGACCTTGTTTGTCTACGCGGCGAGGAAAATAAGGTGTGCAGATATCGGCAGACCGATCGATCTGCTGGACAGATAACTATAGAACCGAGAGTTAATCTGCTCACGATTCCATTCCATACCTAAGACCACGCGTCGAAGCGCAGCCCGCTAGCGTCATCGAGCGAGAGTGACGTGGTCCCAACCACGTACCTAATCTAATCTGATGTGTCTGATCTCTCTCTCCCTGGACTCTGTCCCATGGGCCGATTTTTATTTTTATTTTATTTTTGTCCCTGGCGTGCCACCGGCAAGCTTTGGGCCGTCAAGGGTATCTTACTAGGTACGATCGCTTGCGGGGATAATTACGTGGAGACGTAGCGAAAGGAACGTGGGACCAGAAGGAAGTCCGTAGGTAGCACAACGTAATGAGGGCTGGGTGGGCACCGGATTCCCAGGCTTTTATCGCAACCTGTAGCTAGTTATTTGCACTAGACTCCTGGACTACGGTCCGGAGCACTGGGCATATCTTTTGAGCTATGCAATAATGAAAAAAAGGGGACATGTTTTGTCGGTGAAGGAGGAGCGAATTTCTATTACTAGTATTACATTAAAGGAGCAGAAAGGTATCATCCCACCTAGTGTTACAATTCTATAGTACAACCCCCATGTTCACTTTACCCCCGCATAGCCTCTATCAGATCTTCCAGCGCGCGGACCCGGCAGTTCCAGGTGAGCGAGCCGTGGGACTCGTCCTCGATCCTCAGCCTTGCGCTGGGGCCTAGCCTTGCCGCGATCTCCTCCCCGTGGCCGGGGGGCACGTGGGTGTCGGCGCTGCCGTACCACAGGCGCACGGGCAGGTCTTTCCGGATGTCCTGGATGCGGAAGCCGAAGTCCCAGCTGTCGAGCTGCCCGTCGCGCGCGAAGGCCTCGAAGCCCTGGCGGTACGCCTCGCGGTGGTTCCGCACCAGGAACCGCACCAGGTCCGGGTCGTCCAGCGCCGCCACGTCCCCTGGGTGCGCCTTGGCTTTCGCCTTGGACCACTCCTGCTGGAACCGGTCGAAGCGCTCCTGATCGCTCAGGTCCAGCCGCCCGAGGGTCTCCATCCGCGAGAACCACCAGCGGCAGGCCCAGGGGAAGTAGCGGAAGCCGATGCTGAACCCAATCCAGTGCCACCAATCCACTGCGGGGTTCGACGTCAGCGATTGCTATTGCTAGCTTGGCATATAAAGCATCATGGAAACGTAGGAAGCCCCCCGAGGCACATTTGTACCCCGCCCTCGCGACCCGGGTGCACCACCAAGGAAAAAAATTGGGAACGGGGCAGCACGAGTTTACTTACTCCCCTTCTTCGGAAGATCGGGCGGTCCTAGCCCACAGATCATGCATACAGCCTTAAGCTTGTCCGCGGGCAGCGCGGCCGCGCAAGCGAGGGCGTAGGGGCCGCCTCCCGAGATACCCAGAACGGCGTAGCTGTCCAGCTTGAGATGCGTGGCGAGGTAGTCTATGTCTCGCGCATGGTCTAGGATCGTCATGTCCGGCTTTGGCGTGCTCAGGCCGTAGCCCGGCCTGTCGACGGAGATGATGCGGGCCAGGGGCTTGATGGCTGGCGCGTCGAAGAGAGCGCCCTCTAAGCGCGAGCCGGGTAGGCCGTGGAGGTAGAACACCGCGGGGCCGGTCAGCAGGCCGTACTGCGCGTAGCTGAGCGCCCGGCCATCTGGGAGGGCTAGCGTGGCCGAGCCACTGGTGTCGAGGCGATAGCGGTTCGGGGAGCTCTCATCCATCGGCCTTGATGTCTCGCGCGCTGGCTGCTTGGTGGTTCACTTGCCGAGCGTGGCGAGTCTCTTGAGATGAGAGAGCGAGGAAGGCCGTGATGTATTATTATGACCTTAATACGGAAGGAGGCGGACAGTGATGTTCATAGTACCATGATATATGCATACCTACCTCAGGAGTGAGATGAGCCGATACACCCAAGGTTCGTCCTTACCCCGCGGGTGCCAAGAAAGCAGCATTGTCTCGATTCGCCGAAGGATTCAGGTCAGCTACCACGCGGCTTATATTCGTGGTATTGAGCAGGGGTGTTGGAGCCCTTGCGACAACATCCTCGAGTAGGCACCACGCCCTACAGGCTATCTAGTCGCGCGGAGAGAAGAGAGGAAAGAGGATCACGTAGAGTACCTAGGTAGGTAGTAGGACAAGATGTCGACGAGATGGCACCTGGTTGGCTGTGATATTCCGGAACTCACACCAGATCCCACCGCTAATAGGTGGTTTACTCTGACAGATCTTCATCAAATCTTGGAAATGGAGATGATACGGTACGATATGCCGCTCATCCTGCTCATCCTCAGCGCAAATGCGGCCCTGCCCTCGCCGGAACGTGTTTCATTAATGGTGGCGTGGCAACGAGAAGAACTCCGTCTCCCGTTGAATGGTCGCAACCAACAATACCACCATTTCCTTAAAATCCGATTGGTCTTTATCTGCACATCAGGGCCATTCATTGGTGGCCCCAGTTTTCCGGGTCATGTCGAACGCTCGTTTTGGGAGGGGGTAAACTGGCCGTGAGACGACGACGGACCGACGACGCTGGGCTACTCTGGTACCGGGCCTGTCGACTCTGTCCGGGGTCGACGAGCCCGACTTGAGTGAGCCATGGTCGAGCGAACTCTATCGAAATGTCTGAACGTCGACTCTGGACCTTGGCCCGATGGTAACCACGCAAGATTAGTCAGTCACCTTGCCCAGTGGCGTGCCGCCTCCTCTCTGTGATGCTGGTGAGAACAGATGCCCGCAAACTGGTCCAACCCTTCTGGTACGTGGTTGTGGAGGAGTGGATATGATGGATATCCTTCTCAGGGCTTCCGGACAGTTCTGCAAACACCAGTCGACGAGTTTTAGCTATGGCCCAGAAAGGCGCGGCGCATTACTAACGAGCGTTTAGTCCAGCACTGCGCATCTTACTGGTGAGAATGTACGTCTTCATTAGAGATGAACATTGTCGGTAGCCTGCATGGTTGGCATGTAACGTCGGAACGACACGTTCGCCGCAGCACGACCGACGGCACAGGTATGCATGGGAGTCACGATGCTCTTCGTGCGAATTTCTATTTGGTCGGATTCTCAGGAGAACAGTGCATCCTGGGCCGGAGAGATGGGGCACAGTAGGCATCTGGTCCACAGGGACCTAGATAGCATGCCCATCCCATCATCCCATCATCCACCACAACCCCAGAGGTATGACGGAAGGCTGTATTTTGGCTATGATTAGTTATTAGTATTGGGTACTGAGGGGTCGCTAATGCGCGTCTGCCTTGCTGTCCGTTTAGGTTTCTCGCCACGGAGCGTGGCTGCTCGTGCCCGTGCATCCATCGCCACGGCGTCGGCGATATGTCGAGCGCTGTGAAATTATCTGCAATACTTACCAGTCTTAGGTAGTAGGTAGTTTGTGTGTGAGCTGTGGCTAGGTACGTTCGGTGCTACAGGTTGGGTATACATCAAGGTACCTGCTGGCTACTGTTTGTAGCACGCCGGCGAGGCGCCAAGGAGGGTTATAGGCTCTGATCCATGGCGGGTTCACCACCTTCTACCTAGGTACCTAAGGTAGCTAAAGGCATGATGGGTGGGGCGGCTAGGGGGACCCCTGTAGCATCATGTGACTTGGCCTCCAATTTTGATTCAGATGATGGGCAATTCCCCTCGGATCTCATCCCTTAGGTACCCTTCACGGCCGGCGCTAATGTTATGATTCTCTTGTCTTAAAACCCGGGACCACTGACTCGGGCCAGCATTTGTTTCATTGTGCCGAGTAAAATGCCTCGCCTGAGCTGCGCGCCCGGCCCCTCTCATAGGCCCGAAAGACCTTGACTGCGTCGAGACATGCTCATTGAAGGAGAGAGATTCCTGCGTGGGAATGTTCTGTAACGCATCAGAAGGGGAGGGAGGGCATGCATGCATGAGTGCGGAGGTGAGAGAACAGCAGAGTTGCGGCTTTCTAAATGGCTTCGCCCCCAATCGGTACCTTGCTACAAGCACGTAGGCCCGGGCCCACGTATGTCCCGCAAGACCGTGACTCGCTGAACAAGGTGAACGTATCGCTGGGAATCTGGGAGTGGCGAGTTTGTCTCATCCGGGGCGGGACGTAGAGATTATACAGCACTGCAACCCCCCAGGAGAGTGACTGACGCGTCTTAGGGCGAAAGGCCACTGCCAAGTGTTCAGCAGACCACTGAATATTAGACCGGATTCCGACGCACATGTCTGATATGTGAAGCCGGGCTGCAAGAGTCGCCAATATGCAATATGAGGTTTGTCCCAGCATTTAAAAAAAGGAAAGACTGTTCTCAGATTTCCCTTCCCCCTTCGATTTCAATCGTGCGCCGTGGGAAACGGCAAATTGAGCGCTGTCTTATTTTCAAGGGCAGCTAGTCGCCGATCGCGATGACACGATCCGGGCATACATAAACCTTACTGGAAATAGGCATGCGCTGGATCAACGGGTGGATCAACGGGGAGCATTTGTGCGTATATGGCAGCGCAGCCCGTCTGCATCATCGGCAACAACCACAGGCATGCTTGAGGCCATATCGGCAGGCTCCCCAGGTGGAGGGACGGACAGCCAGGCCAGCACGGCCGGGTTGTTAGGCAGAGTGAAATGATGAGGTGAAGTCGAAAAGAGCATGCAGCTCTAAGCAGGGAGACGTAATTTGGTTGGTCTCGCAGACAGGGGGGCTTGTGTGAGTGGGGCATTCCCAAGCCCACGCTAAAAAAGCCCTGCCTTCTCCTGCCTCGCTGTGCCAGCAGCCAGCGCCAGTCCGCCAGAGCACGACGACATGTGTACATGATGTACCTGTCCTGATTCCCATGCCAGCCATATCATGTGCTGAGCCCTGCCCCCATCCACGGCCTCCACGGCCTCCACGGCCTAGGCAGGTGTGTATTTACCATTTACCGCCAGACTTGCATCAAGTGCGGCGTACATGTATACCTACAGGGCAACTCATCACTCGTCCATGTGCCCCCATCCATGAAGACCGCCCCCGTCTGCTCTCTCTCTCTGCTGCCCATCTTTACTACCTTCCTGCCTACTGCGCCAAGGGAAACTCGCCCATCATCTATCCGATAGAGTCCTGCCGAAGTCGTCGACTTATACCATACCTAACATCGTAGTAGCCATGACGAATGCACCCACGTATGTACCCGTACGTTTTGTTTGCCATATCCGGCAAGGTATGATGAGCTAGTCTAGGTGCTCACACATGTAGCCTGTGGCTATCTATAAATGATTCGCGGGTGGTGATAGCTACAGTACCTGCAGGCAGCGTTGATATATCGCGTAGAGTACGAGACCCGACCATACGCTTCGGGGGGGTGTTGTAAAGGGGGATTTCCAGATGAAGACTGTCGATAATATGTGGCTTAATGCGCAGAATGCATGGTGCAGCTTACCTACCAAGAAGGTTAGCGGAAAATTACGAGGCGGAGGCAGACGAAGAGACGAAAGGTATGGATTGACGAGGATAGGCGACATTGGCTCTACCTACTCTATCTAGGACGCACGAGCACGCGCACGCCGCAATATCAGTACTGGCAATGCTGGTAATGATTAGGTACTTAGATACTCCGTACAGGCAGACGTGCCACTCCGCAACACAGGTAGGGGTGAGGCTATACGTACTATGCCGGGGCAGCGAATGCACATATCAAATCAGATTTTGGCGTTTGGCAGTTCGCTTCGAATATCCCCTCCCCTCGGTCTGGTTCGCCGGTAGCGTTATTTAGCTGTACACGATTGCCTTGTGTAGCTTACTTGTGCCATGCCGGAGCTAACGTTCCCTAACTGGACCTACGTACTGTTCATGAAGACCGCTGTGGTAGTACCGTGCCATGTACAGGTACACGTACATAGGTCCCCACATTGATACCATTATCATTCTCTCCCTGGTCTATCGTCTACCTCCATTACATTACCTCTATTACCGTACCTACGGACCTGCCTATATTCTAGTAGTAGGTACTTGTCTAAGTTAGATAGTAGTCACAACTGCGTCGATGGGATGCCACCGCTTGGCCTATCAACGCTCGGGCATTGGCCGCATTTCCATTGCTCATCAATGGGCCACCTCCCGCTGCGTCTCTCGCACGACGTCCGTCATGAATCGGAGCCAAAGTGACAATATAGCACAGTCCACAGTCCACGAATAGCGGGCACTGACCTGGCCATTCTCCATTCTTCATTCTCCTCTGCTGCCCTCTGCTCCTGCTCTCTACTCGCATACCAAGTACCTAGATAGAGAAAACGGCAGACGGCGACTAGTCCGGTCGGGCCAGAGTTACATGAGTACCCACCGGACATTGTTAGTCTGCTGGCATTGTTGTATGAATCTGCCTCGCATCCATCCCGATCCATCTACAAATACCTACATAGTACTGCCTACCTTGCCTTGCCCTTCCTTACCTGCGGCCTGCTAAGTACCTACTTATACATCCGCATCCACCGTCCATCCACCATCCACCATCCACCATCCACCATCCACCATCCACCCTACCTACTTAACCTACCTAACCTACCTACCTACTTACATAGCACCATCCCGTCGCGAACCCACATTCGAGGCTTGCTCGCGCTCTCGCTGCTCAGCTCACTCACTCACACGCTCACTCTCACTCACTCACGCTCAGCGCCAGAACCTTGGCCCCCTCCTGTAATGCCTCTGTCCCCGTCGCCGCACACACACACGTTCGTTCCGTGCCGGTGTCTGTCCGTGGCTGCGCTAGACTGCATTGGGTGAGATATCTGCCTGTCGGCCGTGCTCTAAGCTGCCCTACCAGCAGCCAGACTACATCATCCGTCTACCTGTCGCCTGGGGGATCTGGCAAATCGCCCATCCATCGCCCATCGCCCTCTCGGCTCCCAGCCAAGCCCCAGCCGGCCCAGGCTGGTGCTGTGATTGTGCGTAGCCTGCCCTTGGACTGTCTGGCGTCTGGCCTGCGCACGCGTTTGGTGGGCCGTACGTACATAGTAGACCGTGGACCGTGGACCGTGGGCCGTGGCCGCCGACTTACTTGCCTTGTCCCGCCGCTTCAGACGTCCCCCGTCAGTCGACGTTTGATGCTTCTTTAGCTCGGCCTGCCTTCGTCCTCCCCGTCCCACATCATATTACATTACATCTTTCCCTCCCACCACTTTTTCCTCAACCCATCTCAGCCCGCCAACTTTTCCCTTCCCGACTCACTTTCATCCCACCCCCCTGCTCCGTTCCCCCCCAGGTATCCTGGATATCCTGAACCATCGACTCGTCTTCTCCTCCGGGCCCGTTCCCGCCCTTCTATCGTCTCTGTTTCCCCCCCCCCTGCCTCCCTTGTCTCTATTCCGGGGATCTGCAGCCTCTTCCCACTCTCGTCTATCCTCCCTTGATTTTTCGCCATCCGGTCTCTTTGTCCGCCGCACAAGTCCCTCTGATCCCGCCTGGCCCCTCTAGCCCCTCTATATAATAATTATCACGTCGGACACCGGTGGCTCATCCGCACCCTGGCCGCTGACTGGTTGTCGTATCACCCGCGAGACCGCTCCGCCTAGCTCCTGGCACTTGTACTATTGGCTTGTGGGAAGGGATTTGTTCGGCCTCTGCCGTGTGCAGCTGTTGTATTTGCACCTGTCCGGGGTTTCTATGGACGTAGAGCTCTACCATTTCGTACCGTCGCTACGCCGTAACTCATCGGCGTGTCTGTGTCACATTGGATGCGCCGCCTTGTAATCGCCCACCATGGCGCAGAAGGCAGGCGACGCCGGTGATCAGCCCAATCCTTCGTCATCCGCGACCAAGGAGCTCCCTGGGCCCGCCGCCGCCCAAAAACAGTCAACGTCTCACACATCTAGCCCTGCACCTGCACCTGCACCTGCACCTGCACCCACGCCTACACCCACATCTACACCCCAATCTTCCTCCACCGCCGCCGCTACCCTGACCACAACCACCACAACCACCACATCCACCGCAACCACCAAGCCTCCCGAGCCCAGGCAATCCGGGCACCATGCCGCCCCCGCCCATGCCCATTCCATGAGCAAGTCCAACTCGGCGGCATCCAACGCATCGCCCAAAGACGCCATGGCGGGCCCCTCGCCCTATGGCACGCGTTCCCGGAACCGTGGCCAGGCGCGGCCCAACTATGCGGAGGACAAAGACCTGGACGTGGAGATGGAGGATGCATTTCCTGAGAAGAAAGAAGAAGAGCCTAAAAAGGGCCTACGGCAAGCTAACGCAGCGACCAACGGCACGAGCGACGCGAACAAAGCGACGGCGTCGAGCTCGCGCAAGGGCGCTGCAGCAGACGACTCCAAGGCCACCAGCTCCCACACCACCGCTAAGGACGCGCATTCAACAGCCACCGCGACTGCGAACGCGACCGGCCCCGCTACCTCTTCGGGCCCGTCTAAGAAGCGCAAAGCTACGGCGCAGGCGTCTACGAACAACGTGCACAGTCAAGCGAGCACGCCTACACCGACCCCCACTGCATCGGCTGGCACAGGCACGAGGCGAGGCGCTGGCCAGGGGGCAGCGCCCGTCAATGCAGGCTACGGAGAGACCAACATGCTCAGTTTTGAGAGATGCGGTGGAATACCAAAGAACGGGAAAATGATAGCAGACGACGGCACTGTGTTGGAGGCGAACGGTAAGCTGGATATGCGCTTGGTGTTTTCACTTTTGTTGGCTGACTGACAGCGGGCAGACCACGTGTACCTAGTGTGCGAACCGCCCGGGGAGCCATACTATCTAGGGCGCATCATGGAATTCCTGCATTTCGGCAACGACAGCAAAAAGCCGGTGGATGCGCTGAGAATCAATTGGTATTATCGGCCTAAAGACATGGGCAAGCGGGTCAATGACACGAGACTGGTGTTTGCCACGATGCATTCAGACATCAGCCCGCTCACGTCGCTGCGCGGGAAGTGCCAGATCCGTCACAAAGCCGAAATTGAAGATATGGACGCTTACCGAAAAACCCCCGACTGCTTCTGGTACGAGAAACTGTACGACCGCTATATTCAAAAGCACTACGACATAATACCGTGCTTCCAGATCGTCAACGTGCCCGAGAAGGTCAAGAAGGTGCTCGACGAGCGATGGAAATACATACTCGTCGAACAGGGCCGTGGTAAGGAGTTCACCAGTGCTGTCAAGTCGTGCAAGCGGTGCAACGGCTACTGTGCCAGGTACGTTTTCAGAGAGAGGGCGCCACGACGCCTCCACTCCCCTGCTGGGTTTTCCTTGGACGGCCCCACTTCCTAGATTGCACAGTGGAGACTCACCATCGCATAGTAATGACTCGGTTGATTGTGCTGTTTGTCAGCAAACATATCATATGAACTGTGTTCGTCCGCCCCTGCTGAAAAAGCCCTCGCGCGGTTTCGCCTGGGCCTGTGCGGCCTGCAGTAGAGCTCAGGAGAGGAGGTTGGAAGCTCGCCACACGCCGAGTCTCTTGGACTCGCATCCGGAAGGGGATGAGGAAGAGTTCTGGGACGAGGAGGAGGAGGCCATCGACACCAATCGCACAAGCCCCGCTGATGGTATCGACGATACGCATCAGCCGGCGACGCCCGAGCAGATATACCAAGCAAGTTTATGGCCGTATCGCTACCTGGGCCAGCATTGCAAACCGGAGGATGCGCTTGACTATGATGACCGGATTTATCCCAGAGCCGGATCACGCCTTGGACCAAAACACCAGGCGACGGTTCTACCTTGGCCGGGTCGACGCGTGAAGCTCGTGAAGCCGCTCGAGATCAAAAAGGGTAGTAAAAAGGAGGGCAAGCCATCGAAAGATGCGCTCGCAGCGGTGGAGGAGAAGAGGCTCTTCCGCGAAAAGCGGCCATGGATCCAAGACGAACCCCCGGGATATGTTGCCCGAGGCGATGATTACGGGAATGACGACCCGAGGAACACAGCACAGCTGTTGTGGAAACCATGTGATGATACAGTGGTCGTGCCATTCGCAGGATTCCCAAAATCCAAAAACATCAACAACACGATAATCACGGAATCCCGCATTAACAGCTACATTCGTTCTGCCAAATCCAAGATAATACCGGTACTTGGTTTGCCCAAAGAGTCTACCAACTTTCTTGATGTAGCTATCAATACTCTTTTCAAACACGGTTTCAAAACTGATGCAGCGCTGAGAGCGCTCGATCGGACCGAAAAATCAACCTTCAAAGAACCGGAATTGAGTGCTGCAGAGATCAAGAAATTTGAAGAGGGAGTGACTAAATTTGGGTCGGAGCTCTACCTAGTCACCAAACATGTAAAGACGGTCAAACATTCGCGTATTGTTCGCTTCTACTATACCTGGAAGAAGACCGACCGTGGCAAACAAATATGGGGCAATTTTTCAGGAAGAAAAGGCAAAAAGGAAGCGAAGAAAGCGGCAGAAGATGCCAACAAGTTGCAAGACGATGTTGCCGATGACCACGATGACTCTGCGTTTGATACGGATAAAGCCCTGGACCGGAAGCGGAGTTTCATGTGCAAGTTTTGCTCAACCAAATCCTCGAGGCAGTGGCGGCGAGCGCCTAACTCTGCATCTACTGTGTTTAGTGAAAGCGGTGGGGGCAAGGGCACTCATAAAGAGAAGATACAGTATATTGTTGCCCTCTGTCGCCGCTGTGCCGAGCTATGGCGAAGATACGCAATTCAATGGGAAGACATGGAGGATCTCGCCAAAAAGGTTGCTAGCGCCGGTGGCAGGTCGTGGAAGCGGAGAGTCGACGAAGAATTATTGAAAGAGTTAAGAGCTGCAGAGGAGATGATGAATATGACGGTCTATAGCACGCCTCCTAGGACGAGCCCTGCGGCACGAGCTACACCGCCGATTGAAAGCACTCAATCTGCTGTTGTCGACCCTCCACCACGCAAGAAACTTAAAACAATCAGTGAAAAGCGTGCTGAGCAGAACGGTGGGGATGTTGCAGCAGTCGTTCTGCCCCCTCCAAAGAAGAAAGAAAAGCCGGCTGAGAAACCGCTGCCGCCGCCCCCTCCACCAGCTCCAGAACTGCCTAAGCTGCGGACACTCCCATGTGCGGTTTGCTACCAGGGTAGTAATGCTGGGGAACAGGTCATATGTTGCAGGGAATGTCGGCTGACTGTGCATCGGTCATGCTACGGCATTCCGGATAGCCGTAACAAGCACAAATGGACATGTGATATGTGTTTAAACGACAAGGTTCCTCAAGTCTCCCTTGTAAGTATGCTTGCCGTTTATTAACTGTCTTCTGGACTAATCAGCCATGGCAGGACTATAAATGTGTTCTGTGTCCAGTGGAAAAAACAGAGCATGATTTCATAGAGCCGCCCAAGAACACACACAAGAAGAAAACGGAGAAAGACAGAGAGAAAGAGCGGCTTGATCGGGAGTTGGCTATCAGGGCCGTGGAGCTCTATAAGAAAAGACAAATTGAACTGAGAAGGCCTGTGAATCCGAGAGAGCCTTTGAAGCGGACGGCAGACAATAACTGGGTTCATGTCGCCTGCGCCGTGTGGACACCGGAAGTTAAATTCAGCAGCTCCAAGGCCCTATGTGTGTCAGAGGGTATACCGTCCATTCCACGGACGAGACATGAAGAAGTGTGCAAAGTATGCAAGAGGAGAGGGGGTGCTTGCGTGCTTTGCCACTCTTGTCGTGCCCCAGGTGAGCTATAGCCCAATCTCTGTTGACTTAAGACACATGCTAACAAACCATCAAGTTCACGTTGAATGTGCCCATAAAAGTGGCTATCTACTGGGCTTTGAGATTACACCCGTCAAAGGATCCAGGCGAGATCAGCACAGCATAGTCACCATTGGAGGTGAGACTGGGTCAATGTCGGCGCTCATCTGGTGCAAAGAACACATACCCCAAAAAACAGTGGTTCATCGGATGCAAGATATTGTCAAGGCCGAAGACGGCCAGCCTAGTAATGTCAATGCCTTGCAGCTCTACGTACGGAACTTCAAGCAAGCGGATCTTACGCTTACCGGAACTGTGCGGAAAGCAAACCTGGCCAATGTTACTACAAAATCCACCCCTACCACTACATCATCACCGGCAAACCAAAACAGAAGACATTCGTCTACATCAGTTCCATACTCTCAACTGATAGGGCCTATGAAAGGCCAAATGCCCGATCCATATGCTGAGTCGTTGACGCTCATTCGCCAAACTGGCAACAAGATTTGTATCACCTGTGGCATTGACGTTAGCCCTCGATGGCACGGGATTGACGAGTCTCAAGAGAAAGTGCTTACAAACGGGTTTACTGGAACAGTTGGTGATGCGGTGCAAAAGTTCCTTGCGCAGCGGCACTTCCAATGTCATAAGTGCAAAGCAGAGGGACGACAGCCAAATCCGCATGTGCCCACCCCTGTTGAAGGCCCTCCCGTGATTCACCCACTGCGACCACCTCCTGTCGTCGACCGAGGTGTTGCACCGAGCCCCCCGCATCATGCATCGCAAAGCGGTACGGCTACATCGCATAGTGGTAGTGGCACTGGCACAAAAGGGCCTGATCTTGGAAGCCCCTGGGGTTCAAGGGCTACGTCGACACAACCACCGGCGTCGTTAGGACAAGGTTCGCTGCATGGACCACTTGGAGTTCCATCCCAGCCTCTATCCCAGCCTCTGTCCCAGCCTCTGTCCCAGCCTCTGTCCCAGTCTCTATCCCAGCCCCTGTCGCAGCCTTTATCATTGACGGCAGCAAGAACCGGACCAAGCCCTATTGCTGCCCCGGGACTTTCACCAGCCTCTACTCATAGTTACCAAATCCAGAACATGCAAAACATGTCCTACGATGAATGGCGACGGAGTTCGGCACAACCATCTATCACAGGTACTCATTCCATAAGCAGTTCTAATGGGTCAGGTCCCATCCATAACCACCTTCGCGACCTTCGGCCGCCACCGATCACTTCTATACCGCACCACCAGACCGGGTCCATCCAACACGGGCTAGGACAGCCGATTGTGAATGGTGTGCCACCTTCCTCACCCCGACGAGCGCCACCTGCTATGCAAACTGGTGCGCCGTCCTTTGCGACTTCGTATCACCCCCCAACTCATCCACCACTCCTCCATGGCCTGACAAATGGTGGACCCCCGCCAAGGACCTCGGACCACTCCTTCTCTCAAGGATTGTTGTCCCAGCGTTCGCCATTTTCGGCTACGCCGCACAGGAGCCCCCCGATCGTGATGAATCACGAGCCGAATATAAACAGCAACAATGGCAGCACGGCTGCGTCGAGACCCAACGATGGACGACCCGCCAATGGCGCGAGTGCTAGTCCGTCTCTGCGTAATCTCTTAATCTAAGCATGAAGAAGTCTCACAACGGTTACACTCTGTAACAAATGGGGGTAGTTTTGGCGTTACGGATAAGGTTGTATAACTAGAGGGATATACCAACGAGGCAACAAAAGGCTCTTCAGGCGTTACACGTGGAAAAGGGTTATGTTTTTCAGCATCGAGCGTCACCAAGCATTGTACAATAGGTCATGGAGGCTCCAGTGTTTCTGGAAGCCGGCGTACCACGTTGTAGGCAGCGCAACTTAGGCACGTCACGGGTAGACGGCATGCGAGCTTGTAGCTAATAGACAGGAGAGAACCGGGACATGTTATTTGGTACTTATCCTTGTAGGTACCGTAGAGAGGTTAATTGAACAAACACTTGTAACATGCTTATATAATGAATGGGACGAGGGTCGGTAAACCTTCAGTATGAATTGTGCATAAGCCCCGATTTTTGAAAGATCGGGTTGAGAATAGGTTAAGTAAGTACCTACCTAAGCACCTATCTAGGTCAGCCATTTCCGTATCGGTAAATGCGGCAACGCGGCAATGCGCCAATGCGGGGAACGTTACCTTGAGTGTGAGGTCTCAGCACGCGACCACGTGTGGGTTTCGCGTTCAGGGTGTCCGGGCCCCGCTATTTCAACGGCCCAGCCAAGCTAGAAGCAAAACTCTGGGGCTCGCCATGGGGGTCCATACCTAGGTAGGTAGGTAGGTATGTGTACCTACCTTAGGTAGGTACTTACTTTATAGACCACTAGGTGGCTTAGGGAGTGGCTCAACCCACCACCCACTATAGTAGATACCCACACAGTCTGGGAGATAGCTCCTCTACCTGGAGAATACATCCTCATTCTGGCCACTCACCGTGTTGGTCTCCAGTCCCTGTCATCCATCCCTGTCCGCTCACTACTTACCTACCTCCTCTTGTAGGTACTATCTATCTACTGTATCCATGTAGCTACCAATGCATCCATCCATCTCATAACGCATAACGCGAATGAGATGGAGCGCCGCCCAGGTACTCTTCACAAAACCACCGTTGAATCCGTTACGTCGCAGCAGACCAGATTCAATACGACTACGCTAGCTGGCTCGAAGAGGTCGTATTCCGAGACCGCTGGCTCCCAACATGCAGAGCTAAACAAGCACCGTTTCCAGCGAGCCTCGAGTCTTGGGAGGGGTCCCGCGAGACTGACGGCGAGCGACATCGTTGCTCTCGACGCGAGCTCGGCTGCGGGGCCTTCCGAGTACTCGCAGCGCAAAGCGATATCCGCAACGCCCACTTCTACTGTTGACCGTTCGCTTTCTCTGTCCTTCTCAAGATATGCCCTGCCGGAGCCCCTGGTCGCCAACCTGAGCGCGCTTGGTATCAGGGAGATCTATCCATGGCAGAAGCAATGCCTCTTCGGCCCGGGGCTGCTGGACGGCTCGCGGAACCTGGTCTACTCGGCCCCCACGGGCGGTGGGAAGTCTCTTGTCGCTGACATACTGATGCTGAAAAGGATCCTGGAGGACAGGAATGCGAAGGCTCTGCTGGTGCTTCCGTATGTGGCTCTTGTTCAAGAGAAGGTCCGATGGCTGCGCCATATCGTGCAAGATATCAAGAAAAAGCCGCTAGACGTTGCTGAGCACGATAGAAAGCCACAGCTTTGGCAGAAACGGGCAGACGAGGACAACATTAGGGTCGTCGGGTTCTTTGGCGGCGGCAAGATAAGGGCGCGCTGGTCGGATTTCGATATTGGAGTATGCACATTCGAAAAGGTTTGTCTACCTTTTTGCATGTTCTCTGTGAACTCATTTCTGATTCTGAACAGGCGAATATGCTCATTAACACGGCTATAGACGATTGCAGCATCACGAATCTAAGGGCTGTTGTCCTTGACGAGCTTCACATGGTGGACGATGACCACCGGGGCTATATTATGGAGCTCATTGCTACCAAGCTGAGGAGCTTAGACCATGGCGTTCAGATTATCGGTATGAGCGCGACATTAGCTAACATTGAAGTCTTGTCAACATGGCTTGACGCCCACATGTACAAAACCTTTTACCGGCCTATACCGGTGGAGGAGCACCTCGTATATGAAGGCAAGATATACCTAACTTCGAGTACGAGGAGTATACTGAAAACCGCCAGTCAACTACAAAAGGCTGCCAGTGGTGCCCTCGAGTTGGATAGTCAACCAGTAAGGACGATACGGGCAAGTCCGCACAAAGAATTCCATGACCCCGTATTGAATGCTGTCGTCGCCCTGGCGAACGAGACGGCCAGATCGGGTTACGGTGTTATCGTCTTTTGTAGTAGCCGTCAAGGGTGTGAGTCGGATGCTCGCCTGATTAGCAGGGTACTACCCCAAGCCAGCGAAGTAGATCCTACTATCCTTGAGAGGCGGTCTGATCTGCTAGGGGATCTGCGCAGTCTCCCGACAGAACTGGATTCTACCTTGGCTGAGACCGTCCTTGCGGGTGTTGCTTTTCACCATGCTGGAATGACATCAGAAGAGCGCGACTTGATCTCCACTGCTTACGATTCTGGCGTGCTGAAGGTTGTGGTAGCAACATGCAGCCTTGCCGCCGGCATCAACCTGCCGGCTCGCAGAGTCATTCTCCATAACGCACGGATGGGTCGTGACTTGGTTGGGCCGGCAATGTTGCGGCAAATGCGCGGGCGCGCAGGGAGGAGGGGCAAAGACGAGATAGGCGAGACTTACCTCTGTTGTCGTAAGACCGACCTGGAAGATGTGGTCGATTTGATGAATGCGGATCTACCACAGGTCTCAAGCAGCCTGACGACTGACAAACACAGGATCCAGCGAGCACTGTTGGAAGTAGTTTCCATACGACTGGTCAACTCAAGAGAGTCAATCAATGACTACATTCGGAAAACGCTGCTAAACCTCTCCAGTGGATTAGACCTGATCCAAGAACATGTTGAATCTAGCCTACGGGATCTTCTCGACATGGGGTTTATCCAATGCGACAGCTTCGATTCTTACGTTGCGACACAACTGGGTAAGGCGGTTGTCGCATCGTCCCTTGAGCCCGAGGATGGTGCTTTCGTCCATCGCGAAATGCAGCGAGCACTGCAGGCATTTGTGATGGATGGCGAAATGCATATTCTCTATACTTTTACCCCTGTCCAGGAACTATTGGTCTCTATCAACTGGCAAGTCTTTAGATCCGAAATGGAGGCGCTCGATGATAGTGGGCTTCGAGTGATGAGGTTTCTGGGTCTAAAGCCTGTGGTGGTCAACAGGATGTGGGTTACAAAACAAAAGGCTTTTCCTGCGATTGTTCGCGCTCATTGACGCATATCTCAGGGCTCAGGGTGGAAATCTCAAAGAATCAACCCCTGCCAAAAAGGAAGTAGCCCGCGTTTACCGAAGGTTCTTCCTTGCTCTGCAGCTGAGGGATCTGTGCAATGAGATGCCCATACATATGGTGGCCCGCAAATACGACGTGTCTAGAGGCACCGTTCAAACTCTGGAGCAGACGTGTCAAGGTTTCGCCGCTGGAATGATCAAATTCTGCGAGCAGATGGGCTGGGGGTATGGTCCCATCCCATATTGATTTCCTAGCCGTTCGAGAGCGATTCGAGTGACTGACCCCCATCAGGGCTATGGCAGCTATATTAGATCACTTCTCCGATCGACTCAGGGCCGGGGCCAAGGCGGACCTTTTGGCTCTCGCCAAGGTTACGTTCATCAAGAGCCGGACCGCCAGGGTCTTTTACGACAACGGCTTCAAGACCGTCGCATCGCTCGCGAATGCCGACCCAAATGAGCTTTTACCCATCCTCATGCAGGTTCGTCTCATCCATCTCTTCACTACGTAGGTTATGTAAGCTAAGTGCAGCCATAGGCACAACCGGCCAAGTTGCGCGTGAAGTCGAAAGACGAGCAGAAATATGAGGAGAAGCTGCTTGTTAAAGCCCAGGCTATAACGGATTCGGCCAATCGCATATGGCGTGAGTTAAATAAATAAAGCTTAATGGATGCAGAGAAACTGACACCATTCTAGAGGCTGAGATGCAGCATGACCTTGAAGAATGAAATCCTAGATGGGGAGGCGCCGTTCCCTGCTAAGATACAGCTCTATTCAATCCATGACAAACCTCCACATGAATCCCACGATGGTAAGCCGAGGAATTTTACTGCGCAAAGTGCTTATGCTTCCAGGGATATTGCTTAGGGCGATTTGAAAGATGGACAAATCTCCATTTTAAGTGGTTTCAGGAAACGAAAAAAAGACGAATATTATCAACCGAGGATTTATTTAGCACTCTTGCTCTCTATCTCATACCAAAGGTTATGCTTAATAGGCATATAGATTATTCCGTAGGTGGAGGGAGCACGACGACAAAAAGAGGTCATGGGCAACCGCGAAAGCTCGGTGAAAGGAACAATGCGAGCCGAGTTTCTAGTTTTAGCTCCCGTAACCCCAAGCTATAGCGCCAAGGCCTGGACTTCCCTCCAAATTTATCCATGGCGTTACTCCGGGAGTGAGTCCCGAATGGCAGATGGCGCAAAATTATGCGGGGGATATATAGAACAGAGATACCGGTTCGCTCAAAAAACACACAACTCGCGGATTTCGAGAATTCGAATTGTTTGTCGCTTGTGTCAGCCCGTGACCATGCTCTCGCTCGTAGGAGCGATATGCCTCTCACTCCTCGCGGCAGTCGGGGACTCGATGGTCCTCACGGCAAAGCTGGACTACGGGACGTTCCGAGGCGCATATGACCCGACTTACAACATCACATACTGGCAGAAGATCCCATATGCCGCACCGCCCATAGGTCGTAATAGGTATATACATACAAACATACATACATACATACATACATACATACACAACACATATTTTCCCTAGGAAAAACACCTTACCATTTTTACCAAACAGTAAGATATTGCTCATATAAGTCAAGTTACTCACCACCCATCTTACTAGGTTCCGCGCCCCCCAGCCGCCCCTGCCCATCACCACGGGCGTCTACGACTCGACGCAGCCCTTCGACATGTGTCCACAGCGGACGGTCAACGGGTCCGAGGATTGCCTCTACCTGGGGCTCTACGGGCGGCCGTGGGCGGCGGGGGCGCCGCTGCGGCCCGTGGTGGTGACGTTCCACGGCGGCGGGTTCATCCAGGGGTCGGCCTCGTTCGCAGTGCCGCCCTCGGCGTACCCGATCCTCAACGTCTCGGCCGCCGTCGTCGACGTCGTCTTCGTGTACCCCAACTACCGTCTCAACGCCTTCGGGTTCCTCCCCGGGCGCGAGGTCGCGCGCGACGGGGAATCCGACGCCAACGCGGGCCTCCTCGACCAGGCCGCCGCGCTGCGCTGGGCGCAGCGCCACGCGCGCCACTTCGGCGGCGACCCGGCGCGCGTCACAGTCTGGGGCCAGTCGGCGGGCGGCGGGAGCGTCATCGCGCAGACCATCGCGGACCACGGGGCGGCGGAGGAGAACTGGAACGGAAACGGGAACGGGGACGGGGACGGGGACGGGAACGGGAAGGGAAAGGGGAAGGGGGAGGAGAGAGGGAGGCTGCCGTTCACCAGGGCCCTGGCATCGAGCCCGTTCTGGCCCAAGACGTACCGCGTCGACAGCCCCGAGGCCCAGGCGCGCTACGACGCCCTGGCGGCGCTGACCGGGTGTGGCGGCGGCGGCGGGGGGGGAGGGCCCGGGAGCCTGGCGTGTCTGAAGCGCGTCGACGCGCAGCGCATCCGCAACGCGAGCCTCGCCGTCGTCGACGCCCACAAGTACGACACGGCGACCTTTGGCTGGGGCCCGGTGATCGACGGGACGTTCCTGCGGGCGCCGCTCTCCTCCGCCTCCTCCGCGGCCCGCGGGGGCCTCGCGACCGCGTACGCCATGTACAACACCCACGAGGGCGAGAGCTTCGCGCCCCCCGGTCTGAAGAACGAGATCGATTCTGGCGCGCCGCCGTTCAACGCCTCGGCGGCCTCCTTCTCGCGCTGGCTCGAGGGCTTCCTGCCGGGCCTCGTGCGCACGGACCTGCGCCGGCTGGAGGCGCTGTATCCGGCCACCGGCGGCGACGGCAAGGACGGTAGCGGCGGCAGCCAGTTCGAGCGCGCCGGGCTGATTTATCGCGACGCGACGCTCGCCTGCCCGGGGCTCTGGATGGCGGGGTCTGCACGGGACGGCGGCTGGATCGGGGAGTACACGATCGCGCCGGCGCTGCACGCCTCCGATGTGTATTGGGTGAGTTAGTAGTGTAGTGACTGCTCCAACCAAAAGTCTTATGGACTTTTTTTTTTTTTTTTCCTCCCCCCTCAATTCCCGGCGTTCCGTTCCTTTTTTTGACTGACAGATACCGCGCCGGCTAGTGGAACACCGTCAACGCAGCCCAGAAGGCGGACCCTCTGCACTACAAAGGCTACGCGGGTTCGTCGTCCCTCCCCCCCCTCCTCTTTTCTTCCTCGAGCTCTCGGATAGTGGCTGTCGCGTGTTCTAGAAAGGTTTTCTTTCTGCTGACTCTCATAAAAAAAATCCTTTTGCATAATAGGCGCCCTGGCATCGTTCTTCATGACCGGCGACCCCAACACCCTGAAACTGACGGCAGACGACGTCCCGGGGCTGCCGGAGCTGAAGACCAGGCGGCAATGGATCGTCGACGGCGCCGGGTTCGCGACTGCGGAGCTGACGCCGCTCCGAGAGAGGTGCGCGTTCTGGAGAGACGTGGCGTCGGATGTACCGATATAAGGGGGGCGGCGACTTGAGAGTAGGGATGTTTTTTCGCCGAGCTTGTGCTTTTGGTTTTTTATTTATAAGCAAAGCCCGTATTGACCGCTATCTTTAAAGGAAAATAAGGGCATTTGCCAGTATCCTTAAAAATGGTGTAATTAAAGGTGAAAAACTGCTGTCTCGCAGCTGAGCATCTTCTAAGGCTGTGTGAAATTGAGACCATGTTAAAATATACCGATTCTGCCAATAAATCAGAGTTGAGTTGGGGCTCGCCAAAGACTGCAAACGGAATGTTTGTAAGTACAGGCCTAATTATATGATAGCTAATTACCGTACAAAAAGCGGCCATCATGAGTTTCGATGCAGTTGTGCAAAATGCTTTCGTAGTTTGACGGTGGAGATTGTCGCGAATGACTACATAGTAAGGGTTCCAGTAGCCGTGACGTGATGCGCTCACGATAATCCAGAGGTCCCCAGTCTGCTAGACTAGGTACGGTAGGTAACTGGGCCAAGCGTAACAAAGGCAGTTCTTCGCCTTCGGGCATTTGGTCAATTTGCAACGATACAGCAACGCCGCCAGTTCGAATTAAAGAGAAATTTAAGTAAGTAAGCAAGAAAGAAAGAAAGAAAGAAAGAAAGAAAGAAAGAAAGAAGGAAAGAAGGAAAAAAAAAAAAACACCACTAGTAAGTGATGCAGAATAAAAACGTACAACACCGAGAATTCGCTGGTCGTCACCGACCCAACTACTAATTCGGCGCTCTCCAGCTTGTCTAGGGCAGAGCGAACGGGATGCCGAATTCTCTGGAGGCTATGGTCGTACGTGGAAGCCTGGTCAACTATTACATTTCATATATGTCACCTAGGTATTGTGCAAGCCCGGATGTGACTAACCATGATGTACAGGGCGGAACCGCTCTTAAGCCACTACAGGTTTATGAGCCTCTCGTGCGCACCCGGTATACCGCTAACTGAATGACTGTATGCTTCATGCGTGTCCGTAAAGAACGCTAACTATTGGTAGCGAAGAGCCAGCCAACACTCTGTCCACTTCTAGCACCAAATTAAACATGTCTACCCGAAGCCTTAATAAAGACGCCTAGTCGATAGTATCATCTCTCAGCGCAAATAGCTGTTGGAGTACCTCGTCCGACTTCGTCCGCAACGCGCTGTGGTATAAGATATTGGTCTCGAAGACCTTGATGCCCTTTATTTGGGAGGCGGTGACGCGCGCCAGGCCAGCGTCGACGTACATGTCGTTGTAGCTGGCTGCGTAGACGGGCACTTCGTTTTTGGCCAGCTGCTCCAAGTCGTATAGCGGTGGCCACTCGTCGTAGTTGGCGAGGATATCAGCGGTCGACTTCATCGCGCTAAGCTCAGAGCACATCTCGAAATGGAAAGGGAAGATCATCTCGCCGGAGAAGAACAGCGGCTTGTCGCCGAGGCTGGTCGGCCCGGACCAGTCGTTGCGTAGCCATTGGTATTCTTCAATACCCTGGCCCACCCGCTCTGCTGCCCATCGACCGGCCACCCCCGAGCCGTAGCACCAGCATGGCTCGTGAAGCAGGGTGTAGATGGGAGCGTTATCCCAGCCGCCTGCTTGCTCGAGCGCGTTGAGGGTAGGGCGCGAGAACACACCAAATTGATCTAGGTCCCCTTTCATCCTCACGATGAAAGAATGAACCCTGTCGAGGCCACCGTCCATGCCGAAGTCAAGGCCGAGCGTCATAAGACGCTTCACGGTCAAGCGTCCACCAGCCGGTAAGGGAATGCCACTGTCACCGCCGAGTTCCCGAATCTTCACGGCAACGTCTTTGATGGCCTTCACATCTTCGGGGAACTTGTTGTAGTAGGCCATGTTTCGTTCCACGATCCTCTTATACGTCACCCGATACACTTCCTCGGGCCCCTTGTCCAAGGAACCAAGACCCCCCGTGATGAAGCATTCCCGAAGCCCCTCGGGCGCAAACGAAAGGTACGTCATACTCATCATCCCGCCAAACGACTGCCCCAGAGTGGACCATTTCTTCTTCTCGGGCGGGAAGTCCCGGGTCAGACACAGGCGAACAGCCTCACTGTCCTTGACCAAGGTATCCGCTCTGAAGTGCTTCAGATAATCAGCCTGTTCCTGGGGACCGCCGACGCGCGAGAGCATGTGCGCGGATATGGGGCAGCTGAGGCCGGTTCCCCGCTGGTCAAGAAGCAGCACGTCGTAGCCCCGTTCCAGCATGACGCTGGTGAAGGGGCTATCCTGCGGCGCGGCACACCCATAGCCGGGCCCGCCCTGGAGGAAGAGCAGGTACGGGCGCTGGCCAGCCTCGCTGGACTTCGGCGCGACTATGGGTCTCTCAAACTTGGTCACGCTTCTGGCGAATAGCTTGACAACCGGCCCGGCGGGCGTCGCGTGGTCCAAGGGCACCTCGAACCACAGCTCCTTGACAAGCAGCTTCCCTGGGACCCTGTTTAGCTAAGCAGGGGCACAGAGACGTCCCTCGCCGTGATAGCCGGAGAAGGCGGCGGCGGCGGCACGAGACCCTACCTGGTAAGAGATGTGGCTTGCTCTGGGACACGAGACGAGCAACGACAGACGCCATCTTGCTATGCGCCGCACGAACTGGGAATAGACACTACTGGTATGTTCAGTTCTCGAGATCGATGATTGATATTATTGGCACATTTATGGGTTGATTATAAATTAGGTAGGAATGCTATCTCGCTAGGTAGGATTGGAGTTGGGCGAGTGGGAGTTGTTGAAGTACAAGAGTATACCTCAAAGTGGCAGACATGTCCCGCTGAAGAAGAGAAGCGGTGGAGCCGACATCTAGCAGGGTGCTGCGCTGTTGTGCCTGCCTCTCTCTGTGCATACCTCTCTCCCTCTCCCTTGGCTTTTCGGTAAGGCAGGAACCTTCTTCCCCTCACTGCCTCACGGGCACCTTGGTGAGACACGCAGCCGAGGATCTACAGTGTAGGTACCTAACTAGGTACCTAACCTAACCACCTAACGCCGGGCCGTTTCGGAAGCTGCCAAATCCACAAAACCGGGTCTCTTTGGCAGAGCTCAGGCCTTAGCCTTAGCCTTAGCCTTAGCCTTAGCCCATTTCCTATTTCTGCACCGTCGGGTCGGGTTCTGTTCTGTTCTCTCCCCTCTCCCTCTCTTCATCCTCTTCCTGTCCGCTAGAGTATCCGTAAGCAGCGCAGGATTGTAAAGCGATGGGCATGGATGTGGCAGGCCTGAACACTCAGCTTCTGACGCAGACCTTGGTCGAGTCTTTCAATGCTCTGGCCGATGAAGTGCAGAACCTGAGCGACAGGCAGACCATCTTGGAGCACAAGCTCCGATATGCACATGAACAGGTATGTCTGATGCGTCGACCTGTCGACTTCGCCTTTCTCTCTCTGCGTCTCTTTCTAGCCATCTCTCTGCTGTCGTTCCTTCCTCCCTGCCTACTTAGCTAGGTATGTGCGAGGTATCATATTCGATGCGCTGGCACTGCCGCTATGCGCTGCTCACCATCAACATGCCCCCGACCCCGGCAACCGCATTCTCAAGCAGAACCATGAGCCCTCGATTTTTTCATCACACCTTGATCCACATGCCTACCCCCCTTCCTTTCCCTTCCTTTACCTTCCTTTACCTTCCCTCGCCCTTCTTATGATGAGATTATCTTTAGCTCTAGATCGCGAGTTACCCAAGGTAGCGTTGACCGACACATTACCAAAGATACTGAACTATGGCGACCTGCATACCTGCATACCTGCTCTTCCCTTCGTCTGATTCGATGTATGCGCGAGGCGAAACCTACCATTGCTAACATTGCGTTGCAACTAGTTCCAGTACTTGGCCGATAAATATGCAGCCGCCGCGCCTGAAGTATCAGAGACTTTGGTGAACCTGCAGGTTCCGCCTGAATTACACTCTTCATCACTAGCCAATACAAATTTTGTTCCACTGCCTAACCGCAAGAAATCCGATTCTAAACATCAGATTGCCGTGATCATCCGCGAAGGTAGACGCGTCGCTTCCTCCCTAACCGACTTCAGCAAGAGTAGCCAGACCAGCAGGGACAGTCTCCAACCCACCACTATAACCTCCATGTCCACTGTGCTCGAGCAGGACTTCACCGTCCAGGGAAAGCAGGGCTCCCTAGACTGTCCCTTTACCCCGCCGAGCCACAGCGAGGCCCAAGGGAACGGCCGCCCTGACGCCGCCATGCAGCATGAAGACCCCATCTGCGCTGCCATGCTTGACGATACGGGCTCTCAGCCTGCTGCCACAAAGTGCCCCATCCGATATCTTGACCAGCACTCCCCGGCGGAGATTGCGAATTACCTCGAGAAGCATAAACACGAGCTTCCGAGAAGCCATGAGGTCTGTGTCAGGCGCTACCAGAAGAATGAAGAACACATCAGAAAGCTAGACGCCAAGTATGGCAACCTTGCCAGTATGGTGGAGGGGCTAAGTAAAATCCATCAGCCAATGCTGCCTGAACAAGACACCCGACCCCAAAGTGATGTAGAAAGGGTTTCCAACGACAGGGTACAAGACTGGGCGCATACAGTCAGCGCCACAGTTGCCGACCACCCCGACCGGACCGCTCTCGATGCCGGCCAGGAAGATGACGATGAAGAGAGGCAGAGTCACTTTGACCGTCCGTTGAAAGAGGTCCGCGTGGGCGAGTCGCCCAGCCGGCCCTGGGGCATCTCGGTCCCCGTCTTCTCGGACGTGCAATCGAGCCAGGGTATACCGCGGGCGCGGCCAGCGTCTCCTCCCCCAGCCCCAGTTCACATGCCATCCCCCCTCCCTAACGCAGAGACACCAGTGCGGAAGCCGGGGAAGTGCCCGTTTGACCACACCAAGCTCACGCCGATGATGAATGACGCGACGCCTCACAAGCAGCGGGGGGAGAAGGACTCGGTTCGGCTGGCTGATGTCCCGCCGTCGAATCAGCCCTTCACCCCTGCTCAACATGCGCCTCCTCCACCAATAGCGGCTGGTTCGTTCCAACCGCCTACCTTCATAAACACCGCAGAGCTGCCGCGCTCGAAATCGGGCGGTACCCCACAGATGGTCTTCACCGGCCCAGTATTCATCGGGTATCCGGTCGAGCAGGCCATTCAATTCATGCAATATTTCCAGTCACAGCAGCAGCAGTAGAGGCTGGGCGCGCGACCGGTTATGAGAGTGTTAATCACGAGCTCAATCGGTCCTATAACAGGATGAACCGAATTCTAAGCTTCCCCAATATTGATTTCCCGTTTGAGAGTTTCATAGCAGGCGGATGGTTTTTACAGTGTTTCCTCGGCGTCGGTTGGCGGGTATTATCACATCACACTCCAGTTTGGAGTTTTGGGACGTCGTTAAAGCATTTGATGAAAAACAACACATGAGAACGGCATTGGGCATGCGATACCCCCCGACAGTACCTCCGGGGCTGCTGTGATATATACAGATCGAACATGCCGGATAGTACTATATTGATGACCTCAGGTGATAATACAATGAAATTCACTGGCCTACCGTGCCGTAAAAGAAAAAACACCCGAAACCAAAAAAAAAATGGTGATGCTCCGTAGAGCAAATGCTGATGTATCCCACCTTGTGAACGCCATTACTAAGGTCTCTTTGCCAATTGTTTATTTTATCCCCATACATCGTGTCTATACAAGCGTCTATTTCGCACCGTCGTGCCTGGGCGTGGCTCCGCCGTCCCCCCGTCCCGGGTTCACGTCGGCATCGTCCTCATCTCTATATGCGTCGTGGACGTCCTCCGTCGTGTCCCAGAGCGAGATATCATCGTCATCCATGAGCGCCGCGGCATCAGCCTCGCCAGACGACCGAGCCCGGCCCGGGCTCAGTATGCCCTCCTCCACGTCCTCGTAGCCGAACCCGTCGGCGAGCAGGACGCTGCCGCCGTCGGTGGCGGCGGCCTCCTCGAGGGCGAGCTCCTTGGCGCGGCGCATGGTGCGGCGGTAGACGAGCCAGCCGACGCCGACGCCGACGACGGCGCCGAAGAGGATGCTCAGGTAGTTGACGGCGCGGGCGCCGGCGGGCATGCCGTCGCTGTCGGCGAGCTGGGCGAGGCGGTCGCCGATGAAGACGTGGACGAGCAGCTTGGGGGTGGACAGGGCGGTGGCGAGGGCGAAGCGGGCCGGGGAGATGCTGGGGATGGTGGCGAGGAAGCCGTTGCTCAGGCTGAAGGGCAGGGGGCAGAAGCGGATGGCGACGAGCACGGGCAGGCCGTCGCGGCGCAGGACCTGGCCCAGGGCGACGAAGCGGCGGTCCCCGCCGACGAGGCGCTCGACGTAGCCGCTGAGGACGGTGCGGCTGGCGAGGAACGAGGCCGTCGACCCGGCCACCGTGGCCCCTGCCACGATGGGCCAGCCGGCCGGGAAGCCGAAGACGAAGCCCGCGAGGGTGATGGTCATGCTGTAGCCGACGAGGGGCGGGAAGGCGGCGGCGGCGCAGAGCAGGAAGAGCAGGACCCAGCCGCCGGGGAGCCCGCGCCACCCCGCGGCGACGGGGCGCAGGGCGGCGAAGATGCGGTGCGAGAAGACGAGGAAGAGGACGCCGAGAGCGAGCAGGACGACGCCCGCGGCGCCGGCCAGGACGCGCTGCGCCGGCGTCATGCTGCCGTTGAGCCGGATCAGCTTGTTCAGGATGGTGACGCTGCCCTGCATGATGCGCTGGCCCAGCGGGCGGTGCTCGTCGTCGCCGCCGCGCGAGTAGGGCGTCGAGAGTCGCCGCATGCCCTGCGGGCGCGGGCCCCGGCGGAACAAGTCGTCGTCGTCGTCGTCGCTGCCGATATCAGGGCCGCGGCCCAGCCCCGGATGGGCCCATGGCGGCAGTCGGTCGGCGTCTGTGCGAGACGCGCGGCGGGGCGGTGTCGACGGGGGCTCGGGGGACGGGGAGGACGGGAGGACCAGCGCCTGCGCTGTGGAGGAATAGTCGAACGGCATTGTCGGGAAGAGGATGGCGATTGGGGGTAGGAGAGGCGTGTGGATATTTTGTCGTCGAATGCTGTTTTTCTTTCCTTTTGCTACTGCGATGCTCTGCGCTGCTACTGCACAGGACAATGAGAGCCAGGCTCGGAGAAGGCGTAGCTTGCTTGGGGTACCTTGGTCCGGGACAATCGGGAGCTCCGGCTTTAATCCCGATCCGTCAATTCGAATCGTTTATGGGACGGCCAATTGCATCACCTGGCCATTCTGTATTTCTTTTCGAGGTCGGCTTCAGAAACAGCCCGAGAGAGTGCTGTAATGCGTTGATGCCCGTGAGAGAGCAGGTAAGTAACGAGGGATAACTCGCGGATGGCCCGATGATGACAACGCTGTGGGGCTGAGCTGGCTTATGTAATCGGAATCTGCCCATTGGAGTTCGTTGAGACGACTTGCGACGTCATCTCACGGATGTTTTTATACTACGGCTACTAATACATATTCTTTTCTCTTCTTTTTCTCGTGTTTTCAGTGCTCATCAAAAGAGCTGAAGCGAGTCACCAGATCACATTTCTTACTTACCGGCCGGCTGACCGCCGACGAGGTACAGTGTACCTATAAAATCTGACAGCTGGAGTCTGGACGAGACGTCTCCTAGGTTGCCTTGTGCAAGAGCGACAGTATCGCAGTGGTGCACTCCATTTGCCCCCTCACGGCAAACTTCATGCACTATCTTAGACACGGGGCCGCCAACTTAGTCGGGGAGAGTACACAAAGATGTCGTCTCTGGTGAGACATAATGCCTTCGCTCAGTACCACATGCCAGCTAAATCGTCGAGCGTTCTCCATATCCAAATTGGCCCATTAACCGGTATCGGCCATGTATCTAGCACGTCGTCCATCATACACCGGGTAGTAGCCACCAGGTGGGTGAGGTTCCAACGCTCAAGGTCATCGATATGAGGGCGAATGATTCTCTTATCCGCTGCTGGCTTGGCTGAATGACTCACGCGGACATCGGGAGACCGGAGACGTCCAGTCAGCTGTAGTGAGCCATGAATGGTAGAATTACTGTCCCTACGTAGAATATCCCTTAAGCACCATGCCCTTCATGGGCAGAATATTATTCGAGATGAATTCTTCTCAAGATGTAAACTAGTTGTCACCTTGCGGTTTGCCGTGTTGCGGCTGCCAAGGTTTTTACCTCTAGAAGCCCATAAGTGAAGTTACAGGTAGTGACAAGTGAGGGATGGGTGTTGGTCAAGGGATAGGGATGACAGATTAGCGCCCCGCATTCAAGACCACATTGGATTCCAAAGAGATGATCTTTTCCCCCGGATATATTTGAAGTTTTTCCGATTATTCCTAACTACCATATAATTATCTAACCGTTTGATTAGCATATGTACATGCGGGCCGCAAGCTAAAGAACGTGAGTGAGGCTAAAAGGATCTCCAGGATCAAGAATGTTAGTGCGCGCCACTTAGCAAAAAGGTCAACAAAAAGAGTGGTAGTTTATTAAGTTTAACGTAGTATTTCCTTAGTTCGTACCTTTTTCACTTATTTTGTATAACTAAATACAAAACTTAATAAACTTAAAAAATCAAAGTCGAATGCATAATGGTGGCTTATCGCATCCATGCAGAATACTTGAACAACGCATTTGGGTCCGCCTTCTCGGTTGAGAAGGACGCGGTGTAAGCTGATGCGTTAGGACATGTAGTTCCGGACCTATACTTTTGTGAGCCCAATGTTTTGGTCTCCCAGGCATAATTGAAGCTTTTCGGGACGATCACATAAGGACTGGACGTGCGCCCATCAACTCGCTGAGGTCCCGCAGACCGCAAGGCGCGCTCATTTCCCGGACCGTTGGCAATTTTGCCTGAGTGAATTTCGACAGACAATGCGTCAGGCAGATTTGTTGAGCCAATAGCTTTTCTTCACAGCTCAATGCATCTACTATACCACAACTGGGCTAGAGCTCCTTTCCATGCTCCTTTCCAATTCGGTATTGGTGATCTTCGTTGGTGATATTTTGTTATGGCTCTCCCGCATCCGATGCAATGCACTAAAACTACCCGCCAAAAGGCTACCCCTCGCCAAGTTCTTAACCGATAGCTTAGTAGGTCGGCTATCAACTGATCATCGGCGGTCAGTTTTCGGCATCATCCCGCAGCCAGCATGTGGGTTACGATTCTTGAACTGGGATGAACGGAGTCAACGGACAAATCCCTGCTCAGCAGGCCTTATCGTGTTGTAGTGAACGCAGGCAGCTCCATCCTAGAGTCATCCGATAGGCAGACTACCTCTACACGCGCGTCTACACGCGTCTGCATCATCATGTTCATGTTCCAGACACTATGTTCTGTTCAAGAATCGCATGAAGCCAGCGTTAACACTGGAGATGCAACTCTGCACCAGCCCACACCGACCTATTAGCATTAATTATCGGGCATCACGTTGATTTGAGATTTCATTGCAGATACAAGAATCGTCCACTTCTCCAGGTCTGTCTCTCACTCCAGATTTCCCTCCCCATATCGACTCCGAAATCATCTACAATCAATAAGCATCATCATCCCATCCTATCAGACAACATCAGCTGTCCCCGTTCTTAGACACACACCAACCTACACTAACATATTACATCCCGTGTTCACCCACATTCTTAGTAGTCTAGAACAATGGCTTGTTTCGAGATTACTCTACCCACCAATGCCTGCCAGTGCATCACAAAGTACCGCCGGGATGGATCATCATACAGGGCGGGCAAAAATATCAGACTGCGGACAGACCGATTGCAGATGGTCCGACAGCTATATTCCACCACAGTAGTGAAAGGGTGAGTAAAGTGCCTGTGCCCCGGTTGATGACTTGAGCGCTAACACCTTAAGGCACGTTGAGGAAGTATTATGCAGAGCAGGCAGAGCAAAGGGACAAGGAAGGACTTGACAGGGAAGGAATAGGGCTGTTCTAGTGTTATTTATGCCTAACTGTATTCAACACTTTGTGCTATCTTTCATCAGGGCCGCTCGTATCTTCGAGAGACTGTAGAGATCGTTCTCTCGCCTTGCGTAGTCTTCGCCATCCAGTGTCTACCCATCAGTTCCTACCTTCGAGCCCAGTTCGTCCCCTTCTCGCTTGCATGAGTCAAAGTCTATAATGACAGGATTATCTCCGTCCGTCATGATATTTGACGGGTTGAGGTAAGAGGTGGAAGGCAGAGGGTCGGGAGCTCGAGTGAGCTCGGGATCAGCCAAAGGCCAGACGTTGTCCACAGGGATTCTGGTCGTGGCTAGTCCATTGATGTCAATTGAGGACCGGAATATGCGCTGATTAGTCTTAGCGTAGAAGTATTCGCCGTCGGTTTTCTTCTTCCTCCTCGCAGGATGATCTTTGTATGGTCAAAAACGAAATCGTCGTCTTTTTCGATGAAGATTTCTTCTGCATCTGGTGTAGAAGTGACTGACGTTCGAAAGGAAGGACTGTTTCCACAGTTCTCGGGGTTCTCAGAAAATTCCATCCCTTGTCAGCCTTTTCCTCCGAAGTCTCGTGACCATCGGATGAATAGTATTTCCGAGGTCGATCACTCTCCACGAAAGCCTCCATCAACCGCAATGCGGCCTGCTCGACGTTCGGATACAGCACCTGTATGCAAATTAGGTACACTAACAACACCTACCTCCCTCTTGAGTCTTGACCTTTGACCTTCGATCGGAACTTTAGCTGACTATGGATTTAGGAAGAAGCAAGATAGGAAGTGATAACGGGGTGGGAGTCGGCCAAGCAAGGCACAAGATGATCTTTCGGGGGGCATGGACAAGAATGTGTCTGAACTGTTTGACTGTTCTTTGACTCCATGGGCATTCGATAGCAACTTAAAGTGTTCGGTATAGCGGAGTGGAGAAAAGTGCTAGCGTATGGTTATGTGGGGGCAGGTACGAGGGACCGGGACAGTGTCTAGATTAGGTAATTAGGTACCCCTTACGGTGGTTTCCGTGTACTCATTATCTTTTATATAGATACGTTAAATACAGTCATTATACACATATATACATTTTCTAACTAAAAAATTACTTTAATTGGCTATTATTTTGCGAAGATTCATGTTTATTTCTACTAATACCTTTGTACCTTGGCTTAGCTTACAAGTACCTTTTTTGTATAACACAGTCTGCCTTATAACAACTTGTCAAAGATTCATCTCTGCGGCGGTGCTTAGCGACAATATCATAGTTCTAGATGTAAAAGTTTCCTCCTTCTATTTACTAGGATGTGTATACTGTATCATGTTCTCCCCTCAACGGAACTTTAATGTAGCAGCGTTCGTACAGCCTAAAGCTAAACGAAAGTGTTGCCAACATAAAAAGAGTCGCCAGCGGCGTGGTAGCAGGAGTCGCCAACAGCATGATGACAGGAGTTGCCAACAGCTTTATGAAGAGAGTCGCCGACATGAAGAGAGTCGCCGACATGAAGAGAGTCGCCGACATGAAGAGAGTTGCCAACAGCATGATGACAGGAGTGGCCAACAGCTTTATGAAGAGAGTCTCCAAGAACATCATAAAGAGAGTCAGAGTCGCCAACAGCTTCATGAAAAGAGTTGTCAACAGCTTTATAAAGAGAGTCAGAGTCGCCAACAGCTTCATGAAAAGAGTTGTCAACAGCTTTATAAAGAAAGTCAGAGTTGCCAACAGCTTTATGAAGAGAGTCGTCAACAGCTTTATAAAGAGAGTCTCTAAGAACATCATAAAGAGAGTCAGAGTCGTTATCTACAAAGTCGTTTAGAGAGCTGTTCAAGGAGGCAGTACCCCCGGTTACATTAGCCAAAGAGAGCTAATAGTCCTCATTACGCCAGTCCTTATTACTCAAGTCCTCATCACGAAAGCCGGTCTAATCGGCAATGCCTCTGACTACGCTAAATAGGCACTATTTATTAAGAAAATGTCCAAAGGAATTACGCACAGGGTTCTTAAAAGAATCGCTAAAAGGGTTGTTATTATAGCCGTCAAACGAAACGAAAGCAACTCTAAACACCAAATAAGCACAAAAACACAAGTATATCTAAAGAAGTAGTAGTAAACCTATGTGCTAGTTGTAGGAATCTAAATGCTTTATATTACTGCTAAAGTTGCCTTTTTATTTGCTTATGCCCCCAGTGTTTTATTAACACTGCTATTCTTCATCCTAGTTATAACTTTAACAACTTTAAAAGTATAAATAAGGATGTTAGTAAAGCTATTAGTAAAGCTTTTAGTAAAAGCGGTACTAAAGGCATTAGCAAAAGTAGCAATGAAGAAAGTTACAAAGGCATAACTAAAGGTGTGCTTAATAGTGCCAACAAAAATGTCGACGAAAAAAACGCATTACGTTGTTCGTATTACTAAGATATACTACTTAAACAATGTTATATATGCTTCTACTACGTATATTGCACTTGTGACAAGTGCTATATAATGTATCCTCGGTTACATTTACTTAAGAAAACCGTTCTTAGAGAAGGCTTTGATAACTATAATACCTACGACACCCAGAATCACTAGGAACCCCCTATTGTCTTAGGTGATGACGGCGGTGATGGACTCGACGGCCTTAATACTTTCGATGATGGCGCTGATGGACTTGACGGCCCTAATAGCCTTGATGATAGGGGCATTGATGAACCTGTTAGCTAAGTCTCTAATGGCTTGTATAACGACCCTGACGACCCTGATAACCCTAACGACCTTGACGACCCTGACGACCTAACTTACTTTGAAGAAATTTCGGATGAAGAAGATACCGCAGAGAGGAGACGACATGACTTTGTTGATCGTCTTATTGAATTGGTCTAGTCAATAGCTTACAAGATTATTACCGATCTTACTTTTAAATACTATAAACTTAATAAAGCTAAAACTAATAAGACTAATAAAGTTAGCAAAATAATGGAGGTAAAAAGGGTTACTAAAGTTAAGAAAAATAAAGGCCAAAAGTTAATATCGCTTTTAGATTTTTAAGTTAACAATTTAAACTATAAGCGGACTAAGTTTTATTAGCAATGGTGTTTTAAAGATCAACAACGTTTTTAAGACTTAAAAAAGAAGAATTGGTTTAATAAAGCAATTGCATATATTTTTGAAAGGACTACAAATGCTATCTCGTAACAGTGGGCAAAGCAGCTGAAATGTAAATAACTTGTAGTTTATTTATTGACTTTAGGAAATCTAATATTAAATAAACACCTTATGTTCTTGTTATTTTAGTGTGCCTTATTCCTAAATAAAAAATACTACTACTTGGCCGAGCTTGACTTCCGTTTTTGTCGTAAGCTTGCTACTTTACCCCCCTATAGCTAATTTGTATGTCTGTTCCGTTTTAAACCCGTGTATAGCTTCTGCGTGGTTCTGGATATGCTTTTTATTTAGTAAAGCTATATTGCAAAGTGGGCATACCGTCCTGTTGTTATTGTTAAGCCTTTGTAGGTGTATATTGATGAAATGCCTTCCTAAAACAGCCCTGTTATAGAAATTGCGGCATAGCTTGTTAAAAGCTGGTTCGGTCGGCGGCATTGTGAGCGCCTTTGCAATACAAATAAAGCATTTGCGGACATTCTCGCCTCCCCCCATATGCTCGGCGGACATTAACCTCACCAAATCGTCTGTTAGACTTTGTTAGTCTTTGCTTTTGCGTTGGGCCCCAATCTGTGATAGGTTGTGCTGTCGAGACTCTAATAACTTGACGATTAGGGGTTCCTGTACTCCACAATATTCGACGAAAGCCTTGATTGCGTTGAATCTTCTTTGCATAATGGCTTTAAAGTTGCCCCCTATTGGCACAGTAATTGCGTCGAACATTTGCTGCTGCAATGGGCCCATTGGACGGCAAGTGCGATGCTGGTCCACCTGCATTATTAAAAAGTCCACCCCTTAGATTTACTATTTAATGTTATTAACTAACTGTATGTCGTTCCATTTAGCTCTAACTTGCTGGAGTGCCTTATTTCTCAGCTTTATGCGAAGATTTACACGAGCGTGGATCAGGATATTGCGTGGTTTGGTATATTCAGGGCCCTTAAGTAGGTTTAACTGCTGTTCTGTAAAACGTTTGTATTCAAGATCCTTAGCAACAGCCTTCCTTCTCTGTTCAGGTGTAAGGTCAATAAGTCGCCGCAACTCCTTGGAATGTCCGTGACTAGTAACTTGTTGAAGCAAGGCATGTTGAGGCTGTTCGTTTTGATGAATAGCCTAAAGGTCGGCTACTACGTTTCGGTTCAGGTAGTGTTGTTGAAACGTATTTAATCCAGAGGCGTGGTCTATAATTAAGTTACGAAGCGCGTTGCTAACGTTGATTAGGATATAAAGTTAGTAAATTATATTTAAAAATAAATATTAAGTAAGTTTATTATACTATTCTAATCCAAGTTGTTACTTGCTATATACCGCAAGTTATAACATATAATGTTGGTTTCGAACCTTAGTAGTGTTCCAATCCTTCTAACTTATTAGCTCATTGTTTTATAAGGAATAGGCTTTTGTGATAGCTCGAAGCCTGAAAAGCCTTTAACAGGCTTTCGAAAAACATATGTTTTGCGAAACTCCGGCTTTAAAGCTAAAGGTAACTAGTTACTCCTTAAGTAAATCTGAAGTTAATAAAGAGCTTTAGGGTTGTTATTAAGCCCATCTAATAGAAATGTGCGATGCTTAAACAGGATTGCAAGTAAAAAGACATGCGAGCTGAAAAGGAGGCTTAGGTTATAGATAATTTTAGGAATATAGAAATACTTACTATAAAACGTTAGAAAAATACAGGCGAACAGGAGGATAAGCAATGCCGGTGAATAAGCTACTTGTTTTGTCTGCAGAGAGGTTATAGAGACTTACGTAGCTTTTGCGCCTAAGTATTGCTTTGTATATTTCATACTAAGGCGAATAACAAGCTGAGGAGGACTTGTAAGGTTGGTTGGGTTTCGTACAAGAACGAGCTTAATATCACTAAACCTTAACATTAGGATTGAAGTTGGTCGAGCACCCTGTGGCGCTAGTAAGAGAAGGAAAAGCACGGTTAGGATACGGAGTTTACTAAGCTTGAATGACTTTTTTGTGGTTTGTAAAGTTGTTTCGATCTGGTCTTTGAGATCCTGGAGGGTCATTGAGCGGTTCTCTCGTGTCTCATAATTAAGCTTATAACTAGTAGTTAGTGCAGCAAGCCCCTATATATGTTAGTTTAAGCAACAGTAAAAGTAGCAGGATATTATACATTAGTAACCTGCTAACAATTTATAACTTCATCGATTGTAAAGCTATGCGCTCTTTGGAAAGCAAGCCGGAATATGCAATAAAATGTGATAAGCGACTTTGTCTTCATTGTACGCCTCTTTTTTCGACCGCCTTTGCTTGTAGTCTGGTTGAGGTGCTAGTGAAAGAAATTGTGTAAGATTTGGACAGTAACTTCAAGCCACTGTTGCTTGTAGTCCTTTTGTTGTAGGATTTTGTTACAAAATCTAGTAGTATTAGTATCTCGAGTTGCATATCTTAATAGGTATTACTTAGCTTACCGGCTTTATGTACTCTTAGTATGATTAATACTTGCTATAGTATTTGGCGACTATTGCTTGTTCTAGAAGATTGCTGGGTCCAAATCCTGTATTGCTTAACGGTAGTGCTTTGGAGGCAACAAGTTGCCGTCGTATAACATATTGTCCTTAACAATGGTTGCCTTAATTTGTTGGATCTACTGTTCTACTCTTTTGAGTTGTGATTTTAAGGGTGTAACTTTACTAACTTCTTTGTCGTTAATCTTATCGTTGTTAATTTCATCGTTGCTAATCTTATCGTTGTTAGTTTTGTTACTATAAATATCGTTGTTAGCGTTGATGCTATTAATCTTGTACTTATTCTCAACCTTATTACTATTAGTCTTGTTAATATAGATATTGTCATTAGCGTCCACGCTATTAATCTCATCTTTACCCCTAACTTTATTGTTGCTATTAATGTTGTCGCTATAAATATCGTCGCTAACGCTATTAATCTCATCATCGCCGTCACTAAACTCGAAAATTCGAGGATCATAGTTAGACTTTTCTTGTTTAGTATACTTTAATCTTATAAATGGATCTCCAAACTTAGAATCCGGTGATATGCTTTTAATGTCCACCTATTTATTAAACATTGAATCCTAGTAAGGTTGAGATATAACTGCTTTTTACGGGATAATAAATAAAATAGGGACTATAAAAGGGATATAAGTAACAAAGACAACAAGGGGGACTCAAATGATGAAGACAAGCGAATAATGATTATAAGTAGGACATAAGTATTGAGGAGATTTGAGTGACAATTAGGAGGCTTTGGGCCGGATATTTGGGAATATATTTGCATTATCTATACTTTCTATAACTTAATAGCTGGAGCAAACTAGATGGAAGTCCCCGGACAGTGATACAACGAACTGGCTAGCTGAACTATAGAACAGATGAACTATTGTTGGCCGCAAGAGTGGACAAGTAAGGTTACACGTACATTGTTTGAGGAAGCTGAATACGCTGTAATACTCAATATTACGGGTTGTTGAATATAGCCTTAGGAAAGGTAACCGGAGGTCGGAGGTCGTGTAGACAAGGTAACCGGAGGCCGGAGGTCCTGAGCGAAGGTCTTAAAACACTGGCCTAAAGAGGAAATACCTAGCGAAGACACAAAGGCTCCCTTTCGCGGAGAGCCAGGAGATAGATCATGCAGGTAGGCTACTTTGACTCCATAGTAAGTCATCCTACATAGTACATACCCTGCGCTCAAACAAGAGTGAGGTAGCTGCCCGCGTTGCCCTTTACTAACCTGATACAGCCTTAGCGACACAGGGTCCAATGAGAGCGAACCAGTGCCTCTGTTGTCTCGGGATTCGGTTCGTAGTACACAATACGGACATTTCCTCCCTGCCTCTGATCAAAGTTGATCTTACATAAAAAATTAATATACCTGAGGATTGCTATGAGTCATTTATACCTGTACCAATCTATTCGCTTACAAGATAAGCATGCATACCCGATATGAGCTTAACGTCATGATACGTACGTGCGTACGCGTACACCGATGCCTAGGGGGGTCACTGTCTCGGGATCTAGAGGGCTGGATCGAGGGCTCTGGTCTTGTATGATGTTGTGATAGGAGCCGCTGGTTGCCGTAGGCCTGGCTGACAGTAGCAATACTATTACATTATACATATATAGTATTTAGGTGTACTTTCTAGCTGGGTGCAGTTTTTCGCTAAGTATAATCCACCTTTAGGTACTTAGGCAAGTTTATGTAAGTATATACTAAAACAAGTACACAGGTACTTTATATAAATATATGTACTTATATATACTGTACATACTAGTGATAGGAAGCAATCGCCTAGTTGATACATTCTAAATAGATTAAGGACCACAGAGGTTAGTAGCGATAAGAACGTATATAGTATATTCAGGAGGACTTACAATATCGAAATACATTTGGTAGCCTAGCTTCATTATAAGGCAGCTCAATATACGATACGATCTTTACTAGAGTATATTCCATTCAGATCGATCTGCAGTGCTAGCACTGCTAGGGCTTTATCCAAGGTCAAACGGTAAGATACTGGCATAGCGTTCGCTTAAGCTGTCCTCCATTTTCCATAATTTGACAATGCCGGCTATACGATTTTTTGTTGCCAAAAATACTTACTTACTTAGACGTGGGGAAGCGTAAGTATACCACCGATTAACTAGCTCCAAGGTTAATACATACTTACTCCGAAGTAGGGCCTTATGCTGCGACTTTGGGAGCACATCATCGAAATAAGCCCTAGCTTACCTAGAGGTTCGAATGGACCGTGTTAGCTCTGTCCGCGTCCCGGTAAACGTCGGAATCGATTATCCGGACCGAACCGAATCCCCCTTTAAGCTCGTTGGAATCGCGGCATTAGACGAGAATAGTTCGTTTGTTCTTGGGAGACGATCGCTAGCCATGGATCACAACATCCTACTTAAGACGCTTCTTACATATGCGTTTGGTATCCATAGCACCGAGATTCTTAGGCTTCTGCTAGGCGGCCATAACCTGGTGCAAGTGCTGAAGAACGCGGAAGTTACCCCTAACAAGATTGATGACGTCCTTCGCCAACACTTCACAATACTACATTGGTCTGCGCTTAAACAGGCTCAATTACGCAAAGTTATAATCAAGGTTGTTGTACTTATGTATCCAAACTACTTATGTCTGCGAGAGGGGTATAGATATTTTGATAAGTATATTGAAAAATACTTGGAGCTTGTGCGGTTAGTATGGGGCGATACCGTTAGGTACCAGACAGCCAGCGAGGGTCAAGCTGCGGCAGCCTATATATGCGCACATTTCGACGATCTTATTAGTGCTAGCAACGATCAACGGAACGCAGAGCTGTTCCGAAGTCTTAACCGGCGGACTAACCTTAACCTGCTTATTGTTGATGCCGGGGCCAGCACCTTAGTACAAGATCCAGCCTATCTACCTACTGCACTCCTGCTTACTTGAGATAGAATTACCAATCTTTAAGTGTATATTTCTCCGAGGATGGGCAGGTCTTGAATAGCATGTCTAACGTTCCTCACGGCCTGGTCACCGGTATATATAGTATATCCAACAAACCTCCCCAGCTCCTAACATCGCCTAGGGACGCAAGGAGGCAGTAACGTCGCTAATCACATTATAAGAACTATCATAGAACGAGAATACTTTAAACTATTGGTTGGCAAACGTACCATTTCTAAGGGAGACCTGGCCGACCTTATGGCCGATTTTGATAGCAAGAAGAAATGGTTTGACTATACGGATGACTAGGCAACAATGACACTTTGCGGCGGTTCCCTAGTTCTCACGATCACATTGACGCCGGCACAGGTGCGCCAGCCTTTCGTGCGCGCCTTTATACATGGGCTCCGGCTTGTAAAGAAAGAGTTGCAGCGCATGCTTAGCCTTGGCTGCGACTTTGCAGTTTTGTTCTGCGGCGGTAGTTACTGCAACCCAGGACTACACAATGTTGTAAGCAGTATAATAAGGGATACTAAGGCAAAAGGCCAGAAGGCGGGCATTAACGTATAATATATGTTTCTGAGAGACGAGGTCTACTTGTAGGTATTCCCCGGATTACACTCTCTACCTTCTACGCCTACTTATAATGCTAGGACCTTAGCTGTGTCAGTCGGCGGCGCTGTAGGGATGATGCGTCTCCCTTGTCCCATCGACATTTTGCAGGGCTCGGCCATCGGGCTCCAGGAAATCTCCAGGCCAAAGTCCCGTTGGGGCACGTGGGAAGGATCCTCGGTTGCCAACGTTCTATACAGCGCGAACTGCTTGCCGCCATGTTACGTTGATATAGATGTGCTATCAGACGTAAACTGCTGGCTGAAGTTCTTTTTGGTTTGCGATCCGAACTGGGCGTCCTATTCTACCACATTGAGCCCCGTGACGTCGGCATCGGTTTTGTCGGAATCCGCAGCACCTGGATCCCCGACGCCAGCAAGCCGTCATATCTCTATCGGCTCGCCGGAAACGGTGCTTGGTGGTCCTGCTTCGACGTACGACCTTGGGTTCGCTATTCGACCTGCCGATATACCCCAAGGTTGTATCCGTATTTCCTTAGAATAACTTTATAAGGATTTAAATAAGTAGGATCGCCCGATTTGCATTACTTTACGTTATATAAAGGTAGATGCTTAAGGGCAAACTGTACCTAACCTCTAAAACACGAAATAGTCTTTAGCAATGCATATAAACCTGCAAAGCAAACTTCTATAAGTTAAGTACGAGGATATTGTGAAGTCGAGGGTTTATTCATGTAATAAGTGTGGTTAAGAGATCAAATAGATAATACGGACATGCCGCGAATACGCAGACTTTATGGTTTATAAGGATTGCTATGTTATTTTTGGCTAAAACCCTACCTTTTATCCTTATAAGTTCGACCAATGCTTTCAACTTTAAGTAACAAGCTATATAGTAGTGTTAAATAAAGCTACTTTTATTAAACTATTACTACTTAATATTGTTTTGTTAAGTAGTGGTGTTTTTAAGGTAATAATAGCTAGTAAATAGGTCACTAGTAGGTTAAAAGTAGGGCGAAAGTATAAATAAAAGCTTAATAACATTGATTCCTAAACCTCTGCTAGTAAAGCAAGAAAGTCCTCAGCTTTATATACCTAAGTCTTTTTGCGCTAGTGCTCACTAGTGAATTGCTTCAACATAACTGTACTTGTAGTCCCTGGCATGTTTCTTCCTCTTTCATAGGTGTTAACTACCCTAGTTAACAGGTTTAGACGCAGCCCTTCTTTGACGTTGTTGTGCTACACGGCCTACTTAACCACGTTGTCGATTAACTTTCCTTTTAGTGCAACTACTATTGGCTGTCGATGCTGAGGTTGTCGGCTGGGGGGACAGAGTCCTAGGGCTGTTGGACGACAGCGTGTTAGTTTGTGGGACAGATGAGCGTGGCTCATGTGGCGACAGTAATAGTGTAGGTAATGTGGAGCTGCTGATACTGCTGGCGGCGCTATTGGATACTGGTGAAGAGATTACGGGGTGTGGGTGTTAGCTAAAGAATGGGCGACTTCCTGGTCGCTGTGGCGAGTCTGCCCGGAGGGGCTTCGGTCCCAGGGCCGACAAAGACTCCAGGGGCACTGTGTTATGAGAGGGCGACTGGGCAGCAGGAAGGGGAGCAGGATTCGCAACGCAGTGGCCCTGAGCACGCTGCGGTACAAAGGACGCTTGCAGCACCGGCTCCATGTTTAGCTGATATGCAGCTGGGCGATGACTAATGCTGAGGCCCTGGTCCCGGCTGCCCTAGGTATTTCCGCCGATATTAGTCGGCCTACGTGGGATACTTTCATCCGGGGCTTTGAGCCCTACGTCAAAGTTGCCGCTATTTATTTTAATATAAGAAGCTTTGCTTCTCTTTGCGAGTAGAGCCAGTACAGTCTTAGGGTTTAGAATTTTCGGGATAGGATATGCTTGATTCTAATAGTGTAGATGAATTAGCGAGGGGAAGAAATCACATCAGGAGACTTATAGCTAAGTACTCGGCATTGGGTGGGAAGTTCCGGCCGGGTTGCGAATTAAACCCACGATAATAGTTGCTAGAGGTATGGAATAACACAAAGATATTAGTGCTGGTGTCCCGATACAGTTTGTATGTCTTTTTGATTATTATTTCTTCTCGACTTTGGCACCGCCTTGCATGATTCATGCGGGCTAAGTTTGGATCCTTGTTTGCATTAGATATAATAGCAATACAAAGGTAATAGGATTAATAGGACGAGAGAATAAGTAGGATAATGAAAATAGAACAGGAAAACAGTACTCTATATATGTAGCAGCAAAGGTCGCACAAAAACATTCCTAAGTAAAGCTGAACTACAAATAAACTCTCAGCTTGTGGTAACAAACGATCCAAAGGACTCTAAAACTAAGCTATTATTAAACGCTACGAACAGAAAAGTCAAGATGTACAGGAAACCGGCGTTTCAATTACCGAACATTTAGTTTATACGTAGTACATAATCCTCGTGTATATCTTGTACTAACATTAAACCTAGATAAGTACCTAACCTTCTATACTATATTCCTTTACATACCATGTACGTAAGCTACGGAAGTCTTTGTAGAATATCCTTCTATTACTGCTTAGATCTAAGCATAAGTGCTAATGGATGCCGTTCCAGACGGCCCCCTCGACTGTCCCGCCGGTGGCCTTTCCATACGCCACCCCTACGGGCCCGTAGTACCGGGCGTGTTCTCTGCAGAAAGGGTCTCGCAGGGCCAGCAGGGCCGGCAGGGCCTGCGGGAAATGCAGTGCTTGCAGTGCCAGCAGGGCTGGCAAGGAAAGCGGTGCTCGCAGTGCTCGCAGGGCCAGCTGGGCTCGAAGGGCTAACAGGGATAGCAGTGCCAGCATAAGACGTAAAGGGGCTGCCTACCCCCCCTGGAGCCCGACATCCTAGGTAATCTGCGCGATAAGATGCTGGCTGCGAAACAGGGGGCGGCGCCAACTCGTGGACAGGAGGCGCTGAAGGCACTGGATGCTGCTGCTGGGCAGCTTGGGATTGAGACGGCCGTGTGTGGAGAAAAGGCCCGATAGTTGCAAGGTCCAGAATCATCGGGGCCGGATGCATATATTGTGCCTAGTAGTGTGAGTGGATTACATTTGCAAATGTAAATATATCTAGACTTACTAGTTGTTCAGGGGACGGAGGAAAGTCTCTGCTTAGCTGCGAAGTGAACCCTCGATACGTGCCGTCATTGGGGTGATAGAATAGTATATAGATATTAGTCTCATCTTCTGTATAAAGCCTATTGGCTTTCCTAAGGATCGTATCTTCTCTGCGTTGCCGGCGTAGGATGTCTGAGTTTGACATACTGGCAGTCTGTAGGCGTATGTAAGAAATGAGGATAAGCGAGAATAGATGAGGTAAGGGAAGCTGGAATAAAGATTGCTCCACGAAGGAACATAGGTGCTGGATCGCATATTTAGTAAAAATAGGATTAGTGGTTTTCTATAGCTCTATATTTGTAGATAACTGAACTATAACTATGAAGCCTTTGCAGCAAAACGCAGTACACCTTAATTTAGTAGATGTATCGTTTGGTGTGAGGTTCCTCTAGTGTACTCGAGTCTCCAGTGTTACTAATTCTGATGTATGAACCCATATTGAGTCACTTACCTATTTCAGCTTTGACGAGAGACATCTGCTTGTACCACTTATTACGATAACTTCCCGAGGCCGGCAAATCTCGCCAAATACGCAATCAGTCACCTACAGACCAGTACGTCATTGGCCTACGGACTGATGCAACCATTGTACTAGTCCAGCTATGATCTATTATGTCGTATTACTGTAGACGTGTACGGTATTTGAACTATACGGAGTCAACCCGCGGATTGGTCCGAAGTCTGTGTTAGTACAGGGCTGGTAATCGGACTGATCCGTGGATCAGTTGCGTACTTGTCTGTGGCCAATAATGTACCTGCAAGCTAATTACATATACCGTAGCTCAATCCCATATGCTGTTTCAGCGACATATGATATTCTATGCCACAAGTAGTACAGCAGCATAGCGGATTACTTACTGAAACTGGGTGCGGAAACCTTGTTACAACCTAAGACCTCCGGTTACACATATTCAACTACCCGCGATACGAGGCATCACGACCTATTCAGCTTCTTTAGCTTATGTACGTGTGACATACGCGGCTTTTGGCTCCGCTTGGTTGATAAATGTCTTAATACGTATAGTCCAGCTCCATTGATGCATGTTTCTTATAATCTGAATGCCCTCACTCCTCTCGCTCGGTATTACCCTTCTCGGCCGGCCCTCGCTTCGGATCTCCGTTCTCTGGTTACCTCGCTCAGGGCCCGAGACCTCCGGTTACCTCGCTTAGGCCCGAGACCTCCAGTTAGCTATATTCAACTACCCGAGATATCGGGTGTCACAGCCTCTTCAGCTTCTGAGGCCGGTGCTCGTACGTGTGACAGAATAAGGAGGTTCAAGTTAAGGAGAATAGATTCGGTATGATAACATGATTACACCGAAGGTAGTGGCACCGAAGGCTTGACTACACGGGAAGGCCGGAGAAGGTCATACATATGCAGTGACCGACCTTTACTCGTTATTAACACCTCTCGGCAGATGAGTTTATTACATTCGTACATGCGTGTATGTCTGACCGAACGTTCCCGGGTGGCAAGGGTCCTCTTATGCAGAGTTGGGCTACTCGGATATCTTTATCCGCATTCTTAATACCCGAGGCTTAAGTACGTAGAAGGGCCGGAGGACATTATGCATCTGTGGTGGTAGCAGAAGGGCCGGCGGACATTATACATATGTAGTAACCAGAGATTAGTATCGGGGGCTTGAGGTTAATAGAGATAGGTCAGAGGAAATAACTCTACACAGGTTAAGTAGGTTATATACAATACTGGATTCGCTTCTCATACCTAAAGTGAAGTCATGTTCACATTCGTGTTGGATTTATATTAAGACTTCATTTCTATTAAGCTTGCAATCCTTATACAAATAGAAATAGCACAATCAAAACAGCCGTATGTTCTTAATGAAGATGATAATAACGTCGGCAACGAGCACGATATCCCTGAAGCAATTAATGTTCATTAATAGAACCGTAACAACATCAACCGTATATTAAGACTCATTAGGTGGAAAGTCTTACACTATTAACTGCTTGGTGTATCACCAACTGCAACAAACTCCGATATTAGATCTGCTTATAAGAAAAGAGCAAAATGCATACACCCGGATAAAAACAATAACAAAGCTGCTACAGAATGTACTCAAAGTATGTACTAAAAGTCAATACCAAGTGAGCCCTTAGGCATCTGTTATACATAACTTATATTAACATTGCTGGATTCTAGTGCTTAATAAAGCAAGAGACCTGTTATTGAGCAGCGAGAAGCGAGCACTTTACAATGACTTCATCAAGAATACCCCTCCCCCACCTAAGGGAGATACATTTGGTGAAGACTTTGCTCCAAACGCGTTCGATGACGCTGAGTTCGAAGACGCTGGCAGTTAAGACAACTGTTCTGACGAAGATAGCGTAAGTGACGCTGAAGCGGATTGCCCACCCCCCGGCCGCACAGTTGTGAGTTTGTATAAAGAGGCAACCCAGCACATCGTAGCATTTTTCAACGACCTTAAGGGCCGACCTGCGGTCAATGAGCTAAATTAGATCGCATACATTAATAATTGTATTAAGGCTTTAAATAACACTTACGTTCAGAGAATTCCAACTGTGTACTAGGGTTTCCTAAAACCTAACCTATGGGGGCCCAAGGAAACCCATGGGTTCTTGGCGGGGGCCCATGAAAACCCATGGGCTCTTGGCGGGGGCCCACGAAAACCCATGGGTTTTTTTTCTTAGGGCCTAATGGGTTGGGTTTTTGAAAACCTATAAGTTAAAAACTAATATAATCAAAAATAAAAAAGATTTTTTTTAAAAAAAAAAAGAATATAGGAAAAATAGGTTTTTAATTAATTAATTTAAAAAAAGTCTGGAAAAAACTAATTGTAATAAAAGAAAAACTTTTAGTAAAACTTTATAAAGCTTTAAATAAAAACTTAGAAAGCTTTTAAAGTACTAATTTATATACTAATTAAAGGTTAAAAAAAAATACAAATTATTAATACTAATTATTATTATAGGCTTTTATAGCTTTACGTACTTTAATTTTGCAAAGCTTTTTAAGTCTTGTATTATAGTTAGCTTAAAAAGTTATAATATATTCTGTATTAAAGGCTTTTTATTGTTTTTTAATTTAGTATAAAGTAATAATATTTCTATTTTAAAAAAAGTTAATAGTAGTTAAAATATTAACATTAATACTATTTATAATTTTTATAATACTAAAAATAAAATAAAAATCTTTTAATATAAGTATAATATGCTTAGTATAAATAATACTAAAATTTATAACTAAAAGAAATTAAATAAAATTAGTACAAAATTAGTATAATGTATACCTTGTATAAAACTAGTAATAAGTAACTTAGATACTTTAAGTAATATATTTAAAGCTAAGGTTTAAATATGAAATTCGCTAAATTTTTGTATAACTTTATAAACAATATATGTAAAAGCAGCTTTTAATATAACTAGCTTTATATAAAACTATTATTAAACGTAATAAATGTTTTAAATTATATAGCCTTTAAAAAGTTAAATTATACTCAATATATACTAATTTTATACTAATAAAAGAAAAACTTATAATAAATGTTATTAAGTATTTATTTGCCAGGCCTTAAAATAAGAAAAAGCTTTTGCTTTTTTGGATAAAAAGGGGCATTGTTTAAAAGCTTAAAGCTTACGAAATCTCCAGCTAAAAATTAATTAGTATTTTATTAAAAGAAAAAAAAAGAAATACTTACTTAATAAAAACCCGGTTATTTCTTTCTAATTTACTTAATTAGGTTTATTAGGCTCTTTTTTATTCTTAGCATTTTAAAAATTATTTGAAATATTTTAAGATTGACTAAGTTTTTAATGTTAGCTTTTACCAAATTTAGGAAGGAGAATTTTCCTAGTACGGTTAAGTTAAGCAAATATAGTACCAGTAACTTAAAAGAAATTAGTTTTATTTAAAAAAAAAGGGAATTTTTTAGCTTACTTAATTAAAGTATAAAAATATAAACTAAAGTAAAAAAAGTAGGATTAATAAAATAACTACAAATATTTTTAAAACTTTTGTAAAAATAATGATTAGTATATAATTAGTACAAGTTTTTTAAAGTAAATAACTTACGAGTCTAAAGCTTAAAGATTAAAAACCAATCTAAAAAAATTTTATTAAAAAAAAGGATACACGTTTTAAAACATAAAAAATTGGATGATTCAGATTAAAATAACAGGAAAACTAGGTCTTTTAAAGAAACTTACTTTAAGAACAAAAGCCAAAAAAAAGGCCACAAATGGTGAAAAAGTGGGAAAAAGTTAAAAAAGAGAAGGAAGGTACGGTTTGGGAAAGAACGATGTACCGATGTACCGGACCCACTTTTGGACCCACTTTTTAATTTTTTTTTAATAAATTAAAAAAAAAAAAGGAAAAAAAAAATTTTATTTTTTAATACAAACAAATATAATAAATTCAAAATAATAAAATATAAAAAGGTTTTTAATAATTTAAAAATATAATTATAATTTAAAATTAAAAGCTAATTTAAAAATATTTATTTACTTTACAAACTCGATTTATAAAATTAGTACAAAATTAGTACATTTTTATTTATAACGTTATTAAAATTAAAAATTAATATATAAAATTTTGAAAGTAAAAAAAAACTATAAATATATATTAAATATATTTTAATATTAAAACACACTTTATTTTTTTTAATTATAACTACTTTTAGTAAATAATTATACTTTATAATTTAAGTTAGTAAATAGAAAATTTAGTGTAATTAGGAAAACTGGGTTGTTTTTTGGCTTAAAGCAGTTCTAACTTTTTTTTATAAAGGCTAGCTATTTGTAGAATTTATTCCGATTATTGCTCGGCGTTTCCTTTAAAGTTTAGTTACCTTAGGATTTCCTATTAGTAAAGTAAATACTGGTATAAATGTTGGCTTAGTTTCTTCGACAATAATTTCATCTTTTATTTCGTTTATTTGTTGAAAGCCAATATTTTTGGTTCTTTAGGCAGGCTATATAAACGGCCCTTTATTAAAAGCTTTATTATTTATTAGTAGGCTATAAAAAAATGAAAATAAAATAAGCTGCTAGAAAGCTTCTTTAGCCGCATTAAGTTGTTTTTAACTTGTTTTTTCAGCAAATTCATTATTATAAAAAACCTTTAACTCAAAAACCTTTATATAGCAGATCTAAAATAAAATAAGAAGTATAGCTTAAAATACTTCAAGCAATAAGCAAAAACAATTAAAATTATAAATTAATTTTACTCCAAACTAAATTCGCTTTAAAGTAACGGCTTTAGCTTATATGCACAATATATCTCAAATTAACGCTGCTAAACTTAGTAGCTTTTTTTTAGTAGAAGCTTAGAACTTTAATAAGCTTTAAGCATTATTCCAACTTATATACTAATTAATATACTAATTAAATATAACTAAAAACTTAAACTTATATTATTTTAAATACTTATCAATAATACATTCGTAAAATAAGTTTGACTTTTTAAACGTTTATAAACCTTATAGTTTAATTAGTTTAATATTCCTACTAATACTAAATTATAACATACTTTCTTAGGGCTTAACTACATTATTACAATCAACTCGCTAGTACTAGCAAACAAGGGTACTACAGCTAAAGTATAATAATCATACTTTTGCTAGTAATATTTATATACTTTTTTAAAATAAGCAATAGCATCCCTTTTCTAGCTAGCATTAAATCTAATTTATTTAAAATACTTTTGCTACCCTTTAAATAAGGTATTAAATGTAACTTTTAAGCTACTAAAAGAAGGATAAAATAATAAAGCTAGCTTTAAAAAATCCAAATTATGCTAAAAGGCCTTATTAACATACTTGTCAAGCTTTGCTTTAATAGCCTTAAAACTATATAAAAAAAGCTTTAGTTCAGCTTGGTTAATTAAAAAACAATTATACTTTATAAGTATTTATTCTTTATATTTTATAAAATGCTTAGTAATAAATAAAAAGCCGCTAAAAATATAACTAATTTAATTATAATCAAAAAAACCAAATTTTACTATTAACTAAAAAAAGATTAATGTAATCTTTAATAAATATTCAACTTATTCCTACAATTTATTAGAAATAATAAATATATAAGTTAAATTATTATTTTAATAAACAAATTATATAATAACATACCGTAATACTAATACCCAAAATAGCATTAAATATATTAAATTCTATTAAGTTTTAACATCGCGAATTAAACATAAAAAACGATTATTATTCAACTTTTTTTATTAAATAAGTTTTATTTACAAATCTTTAAACTACTATTAGCACTTAAAACTTCTATTAATATAAGTAGCAAGCCACCTAATTTAATATTATTTAACAAAGTACTAAAATAATAAATATAAAGTAATACATATTCCTTAAATAGTATTAGAAAGTATATTAAATATACGAGTTACTTTAAATACTTCACGTATAAAATCCTTTTTAGCAGCATATTCTACATTTAATACTGCTTACTTAATTCTAAATGCTTTTAAAAAAGCACTAAAAATAAGTTAAACTGTGTATAAAAAGCAAGAAAAATGGCTTAGATTTACAAAATCTATGCTTTCATCTTTTTATAAAGTATTAGCAATATAAGTTACATTTAATAAGCTTTTATTATTAGCTATAAAAACCTTAACAGCTGTATATAAATTATAGCGTTTTAAAGTATAATAAATTGTAATACTATTTAGCTTAGCTTTATGATTATTAGCCTTTTAAACATTAATAAGCATATACTATATTTGCCAATTTTAATCAAAAAAATAAATAATAACGCTTTAATATATGTAAAGTAAACCAAAGCTTAACCACATATTACTTATAATACTAATCTAAAAATTCAGTACTTTTGTAGCAAGCTGCTTATAAATAATATTATTAAAATACTTTATAATAAGTGTTCAAAAAGTAACTGCGGTAAGTAACCTGAAATTTAGAGCAAGCTTATTAAATAAAGCTTATATTAACGCGGATTAAATAAAGTTTAAAGAAAAATTACTTTTTACTTAAGCGTAAATAACTAGCCTGTCTAAATCAGAAATAAATAACTAGAAATAAACAATTAATATAAAATTAGTACATTTTACTTTATATAAACGTACTTAACGTACTGGATGGGTGAGCTGCGCGGACGGGTGAGCTGCGCACTTTTTTGCATTTTCGTACGTAAAAACGAAATAACTCAACCAAAATATAAAAAATCAATTCAATTCAATCGGAATTATGTTCGCTAAATGCTTCTACATCATTTTGACATATACGAGCATTATATCCAGGCTTACTATAAATTCTATAACACTGTTTACGTATAATATTCTTTTTTGTACGACGACTACTTAACTGTATTTCTTTACTTATTTAGTTATTAACAGCCTTTTTAGTTTTCTAATTTTGCGCTTCTTGTATAGTAAATAATCCTTTAACCTAAAAACGTTTGTTTTTTATACAGCAATAGCAGCTTAGTTTGTAATTTGCTTTTTAAAGTTCAACTACTTTTATTTCTAATAGTACAACCTGGTACCCTAATAGTAAAGTACCCTTTACAATTAAGTCAATTGCATTTAAAACAGCTATTAGAGAGCTATTCTGGTGTTGCACAACTTTTTCTTTGATATATTAGGCTTAGGAATGCGCATCTTTCTTATTGTACGGCGTTTTTAACTCCTAAATTTAAGATTTATTGGATAACCCTAAAGGTGTTTTGGTTAAAATTTTAAACGGAAGCTGCGAAATAATATGCATTAAATTGTATAGAACAAAGCCAAACCTTTTAAAGCCTGCTCAAATGTTTTGTTTAGTTATTAAAGCTTTGTATGCTTTATGAAATAATGTAAGAAAATCTTTTTTTCTGATATACGTAATATAAACCTAAGCTAATTTGTTGATTTCTTTACTGTACAACTATTTTAAAGGGCTAAAATATCTAATATTAAAAGGCTAAAAATAATATAATAAATAAAAAGGTATATAAAGTATAATAATATTGTGTTCTTTGGTGTACAATTTAAATATAATAAAGTAATAGCTTTTATGCCTATTAAGAATTAAAAAATAATAAATACCTTTTATATAACAAATAGTATATTTATTAAAATGCTTAATTTAATTTAAGCCTTTTTTATTTATAGTTTATTTATTCTTTATTATAGTAATTTTCTAAAAGAATAGCAAATAGTTATTTTAATACTAAAAAAGTAAGTAAGTTAGTTCTACTAAAATAATGTACGGCGGAATAGTATAATTGTACAAAGAAATAATTTGTAGTACGGATAACTATTTGTAATTTCCTTGTTATACAGCTTTTGGTTTTCTTTAACAGTTAAACAAAGTAATAACTATTTTAGATAATATTTTTCCTATTATAAAGCCTATTTTATTAAAGTTATAAATATTTTCTTTTAATATACCTTTAATTATAATTGTGTTTTGTACAAAGGTAAACCACGTTTAGTATATATTAGGATCTTTGTAAAAGACTTACTAGTAATTAATTTAGTAATTAAAACTCGTATAAAAGGCAGGTTATTATTATACAAAGGTTAAAGCCTACTTAATTCTAATTAGAGGCGCGTCGCATATATAAAGTAGTAGATTAGCTATATTTTCTATATTATATAACTTTAGCAGAAATACTTGTATATCTAAGTTAAAGATGTATTATATAATTGATTCTTTTTTATATTTTAATAATCGGCATAATTTTAAACGTATTGCGTCGCGCGACGCAATTCCATTGCAGCGACTATAAAGTGTGGCCTTAAGAACATTATAGAGTTTTGTAGCGCATTATACAAACATTTTTTAGTCTTGCTATAAAGCTTATAATGCAAGCTATATATTATTATTTTTGTATAATAAAGGCATGTTTAGTTGTTAAAATATATGCGAAATAAAAATGTATATACAAAAATGTAGAAAAGTGCGCAGCTCACCCGTCTGCGCAGCTCACCCATCCAGTACATTAGTGCTAATTACTAATAGTAAAACTAATAGTATTTAAAAACTTGTATGTCCGGGTGCTAATATGCCGTTTTAGTACGCTTATTCCAGTTAGCTTTAAGAAAACCGGATATACTAGTATTACTAAACATTGTTAACAAATAACTTTTGGTGTTCCAAAGTGAATTTCAGCCCTTTAATCCCAGTCATTCCAATAGTCCGCTATATAGTTTAAATTATCCTACATTCTAATCAGCTTTAAAACATATTTTTTATTATCCGCATATTACTAATACCAAAGTATAAATCTAAACCAATCCAGAAATTCTATTATACAAGCAGGCTTATAAATATAGTATGCTAGTTTTCCTCCTTATTATAAAAGGCGTAAAGTTATTAAACGCTATAGTAGTACTAAACGTAGGGTTGCTAAAGTATTATTAAAAGAATTATTATTAAATAAAGCGGATATACTTAAAAATTATATTTAGTATACTAGTAAAGTTAAAGTTCTATTAAGCCAAAGTAATAAAGGTTTAAAACTAACTTGATTAGAAGGAGCAAAAAGCAATAAAGTATTTAATAAAACCCGTATAAAAGTATTAAAAGCTAATAATAAACTACTAGGAATACTAGTAGTGCTTAAAAAGCTAGTATTTTAATTATCCTTTTTATTAATAAAGTATTTAAAATTTTTTTATATATACTTATATAAGTATACTATTATAAACTAAAATAAATAATAAGAAAAGAATTTTAATATAAATTAAAAACAGAATAATATGTACTAATTTATATATTAAAATAAAATTATTATTAAATTATTAAAAACAAAATATAAATATTCCTATATAGGTCTTATAGTATATAGAAAATTTTTATAATTAATTATACAAATAATAAACTCCTTTTTATACTATTTTTTACTATAATGCCACTTTTACTTATTACGTCGTCCCTACTACTAAAAAGCACACATTTTTCCCAAGCTAACTGGAATAAAGAAATACCAAATACGCCTCCTTGACTAGCAAGTAATTTCTAAAGTAAAGATGGCTTCTAAAATAACAACAATTCTCAAGACTTGGACTACAATACAAGGATCAGAATTACTAGTACGAACAGCGCATTTCTACAGCTTCCCCCGATTTATCCTACCTAAATATAACATAATTCGAATTTATATCCTACTATTTAAGCAACAAAGTCAGTAAAACGTTTAAATATAAATAAAGCATTAATTGCCTTAAAAGCAGTAAAAAAAACAAAGAAGAAAAAAACTAATTCATTGAATTACAAGTACTACTAAAAACTTAAAAGTGAATTAATTTATTGCTTTTATTTGTAATTAGTATATTAATTAGTATACTAATGCCTATCAAGCTTTAGTACTACAAAATATTCGTAAACTATAAAAGACTATATAATACTTAATCCTATTTTAGCTATTTATATAATTAATAAAAAAGATTATAAATAATACTATAACAATATCTTTTCGCTTTTAAAAAAAAGCAATTCAAGCATTACAAAAAGCTTCCAAAGCTTATTTAGTTAAAATGTTTGCTTATAAGTACTTTTACACTTAAAATATATTTATTTAACAATTTATAAGTATAAACTATTATACTATTTATACTAAGCAAATAATAATTATACAGTCTAATATTTAATTACTATAAAATATTAGTAAAAAAATTAATATTTTTATTGTATAATAATAATTTAGTTTGAAATTCAAAAATAATATTTTTTCATTTTTTTAAATTATTTTTAAATAATAATATTTTATTTTAAATTTTTTGAAAATTTTTTAGAAAATTCTTTATTTCCTAAATAAAAAAGCGGTAAGTTATGTAACCGGCAAAAAAAAATTTAAGCCCCACTTGCCCCTATAAGTAGTTTTACACTTTTTCTTTCCTTTTTTAACAATACTATAGCCAATTCCTAGTTGTATTAGCCCCCGCGTGCCCCGCCCTACTTACCCCTACCCGTATCTTTAAGTAAGTTTGACTTGATTTTTCTTATTTTTCTAGTTTTATTTATTTTTATTTTATACTAATGTTTTTTTAATTTTTTTTTTTCAGATTTTCTTATACAACTAAAGTATTTCTTTTTTTTCTTCTATACTAATTATATACTAATTTGCATTAAATAACTAAAAAACGCCCAATTAGTAATAATTAGGGCAATAATTAAAGTAATCCTGTATTTAAATACTGGAAGCAAGAAGAAAAACTTTCTAGCAATCCGTATACTTAAAAAGCCCACGCTTGTAATATTAATCGTTCTCCAGGACAATACGCCTATAAAAACAGTATAACTGCCTTAAAACGTTAAATTAAGCGGAAATAAAAGGAATAAGTAAAAAGTAATACTAATATATTAGTTAAAAAAGTAAAAAATGCCAAGCAGCAAATTATAGCCCAAATCTTAAATCAATAGTATATTTCTTAACATTTTTGTACTAATTCTGTACTAATCGTTTTAGTCGTTAACGTTACAAACATTTAAAACAAGTTATAGAGCAGTACAACTATATTATACTTACGTTTACAAAACTTTTAATTAATCCGTTATTAAATATTAACTCTAATAATAATAACTATAAATTCGTTATTAAACCTTATAACAAGCTTAAAATTATTAATTTTAATAAAAACAATTTAAAATATACATTCCTTCTTGTAAAAAAAGTCTAAGAAGAAAATACAAAGTAGTATAAACCTTAAAAATATATTTTTAAGTTTATTAAAAAGCAAGCTACAACTTATGCTTTTAAAGGAATACTATTTTTCCTTATTAAAGCTAAAAAATTAATCCGTAATAAATACTACAAAGTAAGTTTATTTCTTTTTAGTATATAATTAGTACAATTTACTTATTCTCCTTTATAAATTATTTAACCCAAATAGCCCCCCTTTCTAAACAATAATTCTTAGTTTTGTTTTTAGCAAAAAACTATTAATAGCTGGGCTGTACACTTAGTTACATATATTAATGGTCTTTTTTACTTACTAGCCTTCCTTAAGCAGTTTAATCAAAATTATATAAACATTATTATAGTTCGAGTAACGTACTGGATAGGTGAGCTGCGCAGACAGGTAAGCTGCGCACTTTTCTACATTTTTGCATATACATTTTTATTTCGCATATATTTTAACAACCAAATATACCTTTATTATACAAAAACAATAATATATAGCTTATATTACAAGCTTTATAGCAAAACCAAAAAATGTCCGTATAACGCGCTGCAAAACTCTACAATGTTTCTAAGGCCACGCTTTGTAGTTGCCGCAATAAAATTGCGTTGCGCGACGCAACACGTTCGAAATCGTGCCGATTATCAAAATATAAAGAAGAATCAATTGTATAATATATCCTTAACCTAAATACATAAGCATTTCTGCTAAAGTTATATAATGTAGAAGATATAGCTAATTTACTACTTTATATATACAACGCGCCTCCGGTTGGAATTAAATAAGCTTTAACCTTTGTACAATAATAACTTGCCTTTTATATAAGTTTTAATCACCGAATCGATTACCAATAAGTCTTTTACAAAAATCCCAACATATACTAAACGTAGTTTACCCTTATATAAAATACAATTATAATTAAAGGCATACTAAAAGAAAATATTTATAACTTTAACAAAATAAGCTTTATAATAAGAAAAATATTATTTAAAATAGTTGTTATTTTGTTTAACTGTTAAAGAAAACTAAAAGCTGTATAATAAGGAAATTACAAATAGTTATCCGTATTATAAGCTATTTCTTTGTACAGTTATACTGTTCCGCCGTATATTATTTTAGCAAAACTAACCTACTTATTCTCTTAGTATTAAAACAACTATTTACTATTCTTTTGGAAAATTACTGTAATAAAGAATAGATAAACTATAAACAAAAGAGGCCTAAATTAGATTAAGCATTTTAACAAATATACTATTTGTTGTACAAAAGGTATTTATTGTCTTTTAATTCTTAATGGGTATAAAAGCTATTACTCTGTTGCATTTAAATTGTACGCTAAAGAACACAACATTATTACACTTTGTATGCCTTCTTATTCATTATATTATTTTTAGCCTTTTAATGTTGGATATTTTAGCCCTTTAAAACGGTTGTACAGCAAAAAAATTAATAAATTAGCCCGGGTTTATATTACGTACATTGGAAAAGAAAATTTTCTTATATTATTTCACAAAGCGTATAAAGCTTTAATAACTAAACAAAACATCCGAGCAGGCTTTAAAGGGTCTAGCCTTGTTCCGTACAATCTAATACATATTATTTCGCAGCTTCCGCCTAAAATTTCAACCAAAACACCTCTAGGGTCGTCCAATAAATCTCAAATCTGGAAGTTAAAAACGCCGTACAATAAAAAGGATGCGCATTTCTAAGCCTAATATATTAAAGAAAAGGTCGTGCGATACTAGAATAGCTTTCCAACAGCTGTTTTAAATGCAATTGACTTAATTGCAAAGGGTACTTTGCTGTTAGGGCACTAGGTTGTACTATTAGAAATAGAAGTAGCTAAACTTCAAAAAGCAAATTACAAACTAAGCCGCCGTTGCTGTACAAAAAACAAACGTCTTTAGGTTAAAGGATTACTTACTATATAAGAAGCGTAAAATTAGGAAACTAAAAAGGCTGTTAATAACTAAATAAGTGAAGAAATACGGTTGGGTAATTGTTATACAAAGAAGAATATTATACGTAAACAGTGTTGTAGAATTTGCGGTAAGCCTGGATATAATGCTCGTACGTATCAAAATAATGTAGAAGCATTTAGTGAACATGATTCTAATTGAATTGAATTGATTTTTTATGTTTTGGTTGAGTTATTTCGTTTTTACGTACGAAGATGCAAAAAAGTGCGCAGCTCACCCGTCCGCGCAGCTCACCCATCCAGTACGTTAAGTAATATAATTAATATATAGATTATAACATTTTCTAATAGTTTAAGCATTTAATCTCATTATTTACAAAGCTTAAAAAAAAGCTTTCGTTTTTATACTTGAATTTTTATTTTATAAAATTCAAGTTATATATTTATAACTATTTTATATTCCTTGTTTAATTTCTAATATTCTTTATTCTAATTTAAATTTTCCTATTGATTAATATTCTACTTCTCGCATTAGTCCCTCTTTTTTTACCTTTTAAATAATTCTTATACTTAAAAAAAAACATTTATACTATTTTTTTTCATATGCCTAGCTTAAAGATATTTAAAAATAGAAATAATTCTTTCTTATCTAAGCTTATAAAGCAAAATATAGCTGTGCTACCTAATAGTAAGCTATTATTCCTTTTGTACTAATTTTTGTACTAATTATTCAATAGCTATAATAAAAAATATACGTTTTACTTTACTAAACGTCAATGTATTAGTTTTCTGTGGCCAAGCTTTTTACTTTCTTTTATTTATAGTATTTTAACTATTTTAGGCATGCTAAAAAAAGTTATTAGGTTTGGTTATCACTTAAATAACTATATTATTAATCCGGGATTTATTTTATTACTTAGTTTTACAAATGTTTAACTTAATAATAAAGTTAATTAATTCTTTTTGGGTTTTAACTTAAAAGCTATCCCTTTAAAACTTATTCGTTATTTTATCCCTTTTCTTTATGTTTTTAAAACTTCTTTTACCCCTCCTACTTTTTACTTGCAATTATAGAATGCTTTAGTACAACTCGAGGTTTTCCTTATTAATTTGTAATTTAATTACTTTAAATTAATTTATACGCTAAATTAGTACAATAATTAGTACTGTTAGTTTTTTTATTTTTTTTATTTTATTTTAATTTTTATTTTTTATTTTTTATTTTTTAATTTTTTACTTTTTAAATTTTCATTTCCTTATAAATAAATAAAAATGTTCCTCTTAGAATTAATTTTTTGTAAGGTTTTTAAAACCCAACTGTTTTCAACCCAGCCTAACCCAACCCATCCCAACCCAACCTAATTGGCCTTGGCAACCCATAGGGGCCCATAGGGGCCCATAGGTCCTTGGGTTCTTGGCAATGGGTTGGGCCTTGAAACCCTACTGTGTACGAGGTTAATACGGGCGAGCTTAAGAATGTTTAATGGCTTTAACGGAACGTTCTTTTTGGGTTTTAAAACGACTGGTGCAATGATATCACGAGATTGTAAACGGAACTACGATCTTTGCAAGGCTACCTTACGAAAATATGCGCGAGGGGCCGGTATCATTGGCCGGAATACTGGGTCCAGCTGATTATAGACCCGTTGTACCAAGACCTAGAAGAGTTGGGTGTGTCGAGGGAGCAGCAAAAGCATCTAATGACAGGCAGCACTACTACCTTACTAGTAATTGGCTATAGTTCGGACGTTGATATGGAAGATATGGACGAAGAGGAGGAGGGAGAGGAGGTAGAGGGCATATACTGTTACAGCGCCGGCAGGCTTCCGCTTATCCGTCCAGGCTTCACAAGTAGCGGGCACCCTATTCTAGGATATATTCCAACTCTTAGTCGACGCAAAGTTCTGCTAGGAACTCCGGCTCCTTTTAACTTCAGAGTTTTCTATAAGGTTAACGATATTAACCCGATAAGAATGGCATTGGGTCTCGAAATTAGTGAAGAGGCGGCAACTGCATATTATTTACTACCTAAAGATAAAAAGTTCAACGTCATAGAGCGCAGCGCAAGGTATGCTGCAATAGCCCTTAAGTACTTTGATAGGATTATAGGGGTTATGTGGGCACTTATGAACCCTAAACCTAGTTCATTACTAATCACCTATATTTGGGTTACAGTACATAAAACTCTCAATACTTCGCTAATTGTTGTAAGCAGAACAACGCTCCGTCACTGGTTAGGATATGGGCTGGCAGATCGCGAGATTAATACTTGGTTGCGTTCCAACCGTATTAATGCTCCGTGGCTGGTCTCCGATCCGGTCGCCGATCCGGTCGCCGACCGCAGACTCCTACAACGCGATAAAACCCCGGCATATTAATCTTGCAACCACAAGCCGAGTTCACATATGTAGACGTATAGCAAACAGTTAACGTCTTCTATAGAGAATAGTGAGATCACGGCATTAATTTCACAGTTCAGGGACATGATGCGCGCCGCAGAGGAAAGAGACAGGGCTTAAACGAGACTTCTAAGTAGACTTTTTCTTGCCGCTGGTTCGGAAAGTTAAGCTTCCCACTCTTTTTTATCCTCCCGGAAACGTTTTTGGAAGTTGAATTGGATTTAGTGTTATAGTTTCTGCTTTTAGAAGGGGAGTTTCTATGATTAGCTCTTGGTTTTCGTAATAACTTTTATATGGAATACGCTCATTTATCTTCCATCAACAAACACATAGGAAATGGCTGACTTTGAGTCACGGCTGGGTGGCTAGGTCAAATGACCCATGGGCTGCGGAGACCCAGTGGCTTAGCTGAGGGGCTGGTACCAAACACCCACAACTACTGGCCCACACAGCCAGCTATAAAATACGTACCTATCTTCCTCTCTTCATCTCACGATTAATATACGATTGGAACTCGACCTGTGAGCCTTGCCTCATTGAAGCACGCTGCCTGTGACATACTTGCAGGTGTTATTCAATTGGCTGACCTAACTAAGGATCCCGACCGAGAATAATACTAATTTCTGACCTTCTGACCGATCGCATGGGCTATGCTACGCCTCCCATACAAATTGGGTTAAGAGTGAAGCAGCCAAGATGTATAGGTGGGCACCCTTCCAAAGGAGGTTAGTTTCCTGTCCCAATCGTGGTTTCTCCTGCCCGCAAATCCGACCCGGCCTCACAGGACTATAAGCCAGCCGGGCTATGAACCAACCATATGTAACTTGCCACTGCTGTTATGCATAACTATATGTATAACGTAGTGAGAGGACTAGGATGGATAACAGGGATGGAGAGGTGAGTGGCCAGAATATCAGGATGTACGTATTCTGTAGATCCAGGAGCCATCTCCCAGACTGTGCACCCTAAGCCACCCTGTGGCTCCCACAGTAGTTAGATAGGTACGCCTCGTATTCTCAAAATGTCTGAGACTAGATATCCCTTTGCTTAATCTAGAATAGCTATGTCCGTTGAGTGTCTGTAGGTGCGTCCCTGTCGGTATATATCCCTGTTTATACCCCTGTTCATACCTACCTAGTGCTACTACTGTAATACATGACCATTTGCAGGTACGCCTCGTATTCTTAAAATGCCTAAGACAAAATATGCCTGCTGCTATATGCAGCGTACTTCAGCAAGGCAGGACTGAATATTAATCGTGAAATAAAGAGAGGAAAGCCACGTACTCCGTATTCGACGGTAGGCTGTGTAGGCCAGTAGTTGTGTGTGTTCAGTCCGGGTGGTGGGCTCTAGTGAGGCTTAGTCTCTCACCAGCCTCTTTACCAAGCCACTGGGTCTTCCAAGGTCTGTAGGGTCTCGGTTGGGATGTCCCTACAGTGTCCGTAGCCTATGGGCCACCTAGCCCAGTAGCCACCCAGCCGATAGCCTACGGCCGTAACTCTATGTAGGGTTATAAGCCACCGACCTGTGACTCAACGTAATAAGTTGTCAAAAGACACACCGCCTAAACAGCTGTCGACCAATCTAACTCGGGTAATAGTACGCGTACGGCTTTCGCTTCGGATCTCCGTTCTCCGGTTACCTTGCTTTAGGCCTAAAACCGAGTGTTGCGGCTTTTCAGCTGGTGTATGTAAGACATTACTATATAAGTGGATTCTAATTAGTTAATTCAAGTAAACAAAACAAATGAAAGAATGCTTGCTACCTTAGTAACTATAATTCTCCCTTACCTATTGTAATAAAGGAGAGTACAGCTAATAGCTGAACATATAAGTGGAAAATTCAATATTTGTTTATGTAAATATAAGGAACGAAGAGTTGTATTCAAAAGTATATATGTAAGTAATATCCTCTCTGGAGGAATCTCCTGCTCTTCACTGCACTTAATTTACTCTACTGCTTTTGTCACTGCCTGTGCCGCCTTCGCCTCTGTCACCGACTCTGTCGCCTCTGCTGCCCTCGCCTCTGTCGCCAGCTCCGTCGCCTCTGTCACCGGCTCCGTCGCCTGTGCCGCCTTCAGCTCTGTCGTCTCTGTTAGTCTCTGTCACTAGCTCCGTTGCCTGTACCACCTTCGGCTCTGTCGTCTCTGTCAGTTTCTGTCACAAGCTCTATTGCCTCTGCTGCCTCTGTCATCAGTTCTGTCGCCACTGATACTAGCTTAGTCTATTTGTTAGAATGCCTTGTTCTTCTAACACAACGCTTCCTATTCGAGCAGCGGGCGAACCGCAACTGGACAACCCAGTTCCAGGAAATCATGACATGCTCCAGACAATACTCGAGAGGATCGAAGGGAGGATCGAGGGCCTCGCCAAGGACATGGAGGGCCTCAACAAGGACGTCAAGGGCCTCGCCAAGGGCGTCAAGAACGTCAAAGACTGCATCAAAACTCTTGACACGAGAGTCGAAGCTTTGAAAGGCAGAGTCGAAGCTCTTAAAACCCAAGGGAAAGAGTTTCAGCAGAACGTTAATAAAGGTTTTGAAAACCTATATGTATATTTTCAGCCTCCCTACGTTTAATTTTTTACTAATTTAATAGGGCCCTTGATACGCAGGCTCGCATTGTCCATTCAACTATTACCACAGATAATGAGAGACTTATGCCTCTCCTAAATCCAAAGAGTAAAAAAATAATTCATTTAGCAAACACGTATAAAGAGTTCCGAACAATGACAGGTGAGTTACTTTTGCTGTTCGAGTATAAACTTACAACTCTATTAGCTAACAAACTTTGTAGTAGATAGCTTTCAACGCGTTTGGACGCGCCTAGGCCTGGATATTAGCCGGATCCAAGGTCTCAATGACACGTATAAGAAGAAAAGAGTACTTAGATACGCTGGTTTCCGAGTTGCTTAGCCGGATTCAAACTGTGCATATAATCATGATCACTAGGAAGGCCGGTCTGTTAGGCCGCCTACAGACTTCTAGTTCAGTACATCAATAAAATAAAAGTTATTCTGAGTTATAGTCAACCTAGTAGGCCTCTTTGTTATATCTTCTTATCTATATTTATAATACAAACTGTTTCACGTATCTTATTTATTACACTTTCTTTTTGTGTTGTCTTAATACTTTTGTAGCAATAATACACTTAGGTAAAGGGGGGCCAGGCCAGTGGCCCACGGCCATGGCCACAGCCATGGCTAGGGCCACCTACGGCCAGGGCTACACACCACTTTAAGTGGTGGCCGTGGACCCCCGCAGGGCCCTGGCCTTCTCTTCTCTCTATCGCTCTTACACCTAAATACACCAGTTCTCACGAAGGCCTCTCTTTTCTGTGTACTTTGTTTTTTATTTGCCTTGAAATTTGGGGCTACTATACCTATAGGTTACTACTAACTAAATAGCTTGCCGTATGCTTGCATATGTACATGATTTAGTGCAGTAATAACATGGTCCTCATCTACTTTGGGAAACGTTGTTAATACTGCTGACAACGCGCCTTCATCCTCTGTTACCCCATAGTCAGGATTACCTAGCATATGAATGTAAAGCCAGGCTGCCCTTACAAGCACTGATTCGTACTCTTGCTGTAAGTAGTCGTTGGGTGCAATGCATTGAGCAAGATAGCCGTCTTGCCCTGGCAGCGGCTTGTTTTTTGAAGGGGTAAGGGCGCTGAGAATTTCGTCTTTCTGATTGCGTAAAGTGTCTTTGATGTCCTCTGTTTGCTGGTTCACAAGACGGCTAACTGTACTAAGTATGTCTTCTTTGTAGGTAAACAACTTTGCAAGCTGAGTCTCTACACAACCTTGTGATTCCTGCAACTGTTCGATAGATTGCTGTAGAGCTTTTATATCATCTTTTGCGCTTTGGACTGCCGGGAGGACCTCCTTCCGCCAGTCATCTTTGCGGCTAAGCATGGACATCTCTGTACAGACCTGCTTAAATTCCTCTGACATACGTGCTGATAATTTTGCATCGAATTGCCGAATCTCCTCTCCTAATTCGCAAGTAGTCTTTCTAGCGTCCTTTATTGCCTCCTCGCATAATGAAAACCTTTGCCTAAGCTGGTTTATCTCAATCTCTATCTTTGACCTAAAATCGTGGAGTTCTTCGGCAAGCTTATTGTGCGTTACGGCTCTAAGCGCTCTAAGTTTAGCAAACTTGGCTTGCCTTCCTACCGATGGACTAGCCGCCCGCTTCGAAAAGAGGCACGATTTTCCTGCAAAACGGTTGACCTTGCGACCTGTTTCGGATGGCGGTGGTATTACCTCTGCTAGCAAGAGTAAGGGTGGCGACAATGCTGGATAGCTTAATCCTAAGGGGGTTGCGATCTGAACAGGCTTAGGGGTCCGTTCTAGCTAAGGCTGCTTAACGCTTCCTAAGAGCTTATGCAGGCTTTTGTGCTTGGCCTCAATAGCATTAGGATACTAAGAGACGTTTTGAATAGCAGCCGGCTTTAATGCTGCTAGGTCTAGACTGGCTGTAGTTAATAGTCCTGATTCTGGGCTGATTTTCCGAATAAAGATAGATTCCTGCCAATCTGTGAGGACCTGGGGGAAGCACCTTGGGAGTAGCAGAGCGCGGACCTGCCATGCAGTAAGCTTTAGCATAGAGATAGCCTCTTTGGTAAGCAGCTTTGCTTATTTATGTTTGTTGTGCTGGGATTGAACTTAATGCCGATTTATTGTGGGATTATGATAACTTTGGATAATTGTTAAATTATATAATATTTTAATATTAAGCAATGTTTTCTAGTGATCGAAGAACTCGCCTTGTATAAAAGCGCACAAAAAGAGTAACTGCTTGTTTATAGCTTCTTTAGTAACGCTTCTCAAATCAGGCGTTATCTTTGCGACAAGCTTAATTAGCTTCTGGTTCGCTTTAGCATATAGAGCAAATAAAGGGAGGTTAGCGAGAACCAATTGAGCTAATAAAATGTCTTCCTTTAGCGGATATGCTTTGTCTTCTGCAATATCTACTAATATGTAGCCGTTTATCCAGTTTTAGCGGCTTACATGTAGCTGGCGAAGCTTGCAAAGACTGTTATGGAATAGAGACCGTATTGTCATTTGATCCTGGTAGTTGTTGACTGAGTCTATCTGCCACTCCTAGTGGGTGCACCAGGCCTGTAGTAAAGGGCTGGCACTCTTAAGTTAACCGATTAGCCAGGCCTCCGCGTCCTGGTGAGAAGTAACCTCGCCTGTAAGGCATGCCTAGAACCGGGGCCCTAATTCTGCTGTGACAGGGGAATTTTCGACATTTTGTATAGCCAGGGTCTCGGTGGCCCTTTGTGCAAAGCTGCCGGAAGCATCCGGCATTTCGGTAGAGTCGTCCCCTTTGTTGTCTGTATATGATGGCTTTTTAGTAAGCGGGGTGACTTGCCGGACCAGGGCGTTAGACAGATACGGCCGGATATCTTGTTTGTAGCTAGTAAAGTCCTGGCCGAAAAGCCGATCGTAATCCGCAAGCAGCTTGACTTTGGGTTTCCGGAGTTCCTCCTCTTTATTATTGTGCATAAAAATGGTATAAAGGTTGTTGCTATTAATGCCTTTCCAAAACCCCTGACGTACGTTTAGGGTATCCTGCGGCTGAATCATCCAGTCGACCTCAAGGCGTCCAATCCACGAACGGAACTTCGCGTCCGGGTCAGGGTGAGCAATAACTAGGACAGCTACTAGAGCTGCCGGCGAGTGTAGGCCGGGCGCCCTCCCGGCAGGCCTCCTTTTAGCTAACCTGTTCTGCTTAAAAGCGTTGCATGCCTCTTACCAGGTCTTATTCTTGCCCTTGTCTATCCAACGTTCTAGTTCGGCAAAGGCTGCCTCAGCGTATTTAGTCACCCTGTGACGGGAGACTGTGCTTTTATTGGTATAACATAGTAGCTGAGTTATTACCTTATTATTATATATATGTGTAAAGCGTCCTTGTAAGCCCTGGGGCATAAAGTCGCGTAAAAAGAGATAGAACTTCCCGACTATCTTGCTTTGTACGCCATCCCGGGTAGTAATAGTTGAAGTAAAGGCCATAAACTAGTCCCGATGCTTCAAGGCTTGAATGTTGCCTTTTCGGAGGCTCTTCTGGCCTAACGTAGTCTGCGGGCGTGAAAGAGGCAGCTAGTCGGTAGGGGCGCCAGAACTAGGCTTTGGCGAAATTCGACTGGACGAGAGCTGACTCGATAGGGGAGATCCGGTCGTTGTTAATATGATGTTGGTTCTAGGTAACGTTGGGTGCGAATAGAACACCTCAAGCGTTTAAGATGAGTGTATATAGTCAATAGGATAAAAGGGTTATAGGAGACAAAAGGTAATGCTAGAACTATTAGGTGACAGGCTAATTAGCTTCCCTACGTCCCGACGTACGTACTTCAAGGAGGAAAAGGTGTTGCACGCGCAGCTGGGCTAGCTGTTAAATGTAGGTTGGTAGGTTTCCAGGATTGCTTTATAGTATCTGCTCTGTTCTCTTATAGTTAGTTAGGAAGAACAGGTAAGTAGCAGTAAGAAACTAGAATTAAAAGTTTTATAGACTATTATAAATTATAGAAGTTTCTTTTTCCTTTGTTTATATGATTTATTTCCTTTTATAAAGATTCTTTTTTAAAAAAAGTAAAATAATAAAACTTTACAAAGATACTTTTTATACCTATGTATAACTAACTATGCTTCATTGGTTAATAGGGCATATAAGAAAAAAAGTAAAAAGAAGGGAGCAGAAGCAAGGGAGCAAAAGAGAAGAAAGATCAAAGCCCCCCGGAGGACATTAGGCTACTTGCCAGAGTCCCCGAGGAACGGTGTCCCTAGGCAAAAGGAGAGCGCAGCTAATAGCCCTTAGGCCTCCTTAGGGGCATGCGGCGTGTGAGGCCATCTACATGTAGTCTATGTACTATATTACACGATGCTATCGCATGCGGTGGGGGCAGAGGAGAGGCGCAGCTAAGCAAAAGAAAGGGACTAAAGGGAAGGGAGCAAAAGAAAGGGAGCAAAAGAAAGGGAGCAAAAGAAAGGGAGCAAAAGAAAGGGAGCAAAAGAAAGGGAGCGGATGTCACAAGGGCAGAGATTGCCGCTCTGCCCTTGTAATTGTGATAGTGGAAAAAAGGGAGCGGAAAAAAGGGAGCGGAAAAAAGGGAGCGGAAAAAAGGGAGCAAATAAAAAAAAAGAGCAGTAAGTGCGAGTACAGGGTGGCTTATACTGTGTAATCATAAGGGTACATAAGTGGATTTAAAAAGTACATTGGCTTAAAAGAATCTTTAATAATTGGTTTAAAAACGAAAGTTTCTACTTAAACAGCATAATACTTAATGTAGTAAAGCTAGAAATTATATTATGCTCACGTAATAAACCATTATAGAGTTGGATCCTGTAATACAACGCTATCTCTCCATCACCTTCAGGTCCTTCCGAGCCGACCCCCGGTCTTTGCCGTCGTCTTCGCCATGGTCCGAAGAGGGCGAGGGAGACTTGATTACCTTCCGACCGAGTTGCTCAGCTGATCTGCGAGAACCTCATAGCTGAGGCCGTCAAGCCCCTCGTCCTCCTAGGCGACCGTCGGCGACTGAGAGATGATTGGGAAATCCCATTATGATGATCTAGTTCGCTTGATAATTGAGGAGTCAATTTGGCGAGCGGTACAGCGCCTGTACAACCACCGGGCCCTGCCTCATATGTACACGCAAACTGTACAGTTTATAAGGCCTCAAAATGGTAAAAGGAACGCTAAATGAGTTGTTCATATTCCTCGTAATTGATTCTTAATTTAGGCATTCTCGAACTGTGAGCATCAAGCCAGCTATAGATAAACCATTATACCTTGCCCCTCATCTCAATGTTAGCCGCGATTTCCCTCGGTTTTCCCCCTTTAGTTTTATCATACTCCAAGCTGCACAACAAGATTAACTACGTCGAGCGAAGGCGAGAGGACGTATCTCGCTGCGGGGAGTATGTCCCCGTGGTTGTCATGGACAAATTTGCCAACCTTGGCCACGATACCGCAACCAAGGAGGATGTAAGACGCTGTATCCAGATCTGCCGATGTCTCTTCTTCTGTAATGCGAGAATACCGGAGGATTAGCTGTGGCTGGACCCGAAAGAACGAAAAACCCCTTGTGACAACGTCGAGGGCTTCCGTTAAATTGCCCAAGTCGTACCTATTTCCCTGAAGAGGATCTCATGAAAAAGACCGACTTACCTGGATCAACTATAGCAATGTTCGAGAGTATTGTCGACGTATTCAGCCAGACGGTCGCAACTCCGTCGAGAATCGAGTCGAGTTTCGGTTGGTAGTTCCAATCCTCGATGATGGTGACAACGTCCATGCCAAACCCATAAAGTGCCTGGCCGGAGCTCAGAACCGCCAGTGGCACGATGAGTTCACGTGCCATCTCTCGCTGTTCCTTCTTGTGTTGTGTATCCTCCTCCTCGTCCACCGCCACCACCATGGCGTCCGCGGCCAAGTGTATGGCCACGTACACGGCGTCGCCCGTGGCGCTCCCGGCCCAGCTGAGCCAGCGGAACGGGAATCCCGGCTGTGACCCGTCTATCTTGACTGGGATGGTGACGATCCGGATGGCGATCTTGTAGAGGGTGACCATGCGCCAGTTGAAGACGAAGCCCTTCAGCTTCAGCAGGTCGCCCTTGACCGTTGGTGCGCGAACGAGTGGGTGCGCCGACCGTAGGCGGGAGACGGCGCGCGTGCTCATGAAAGCTGGGATGTGCTTCTCCATGTCCTCGTGGTCATCTGTGTCGATCTGGCTCTGGGGATCATAGGGTGCGGATGCGGAAGCGAGGGCCATGCCACCGCTCTCCTGCCAGGGTGCCAGGTCGGCAATGACGTTGATGAGGCCCATGAACATTGTTAAGAGAAGCTCGGTGACGGCGAAGGTGCTGTTCACGTCGTGGGTGTACTCCTCCCTCGAAGTTTCGCCGGTGATGAGATTGATATAGTTCAGTTTGGTCAAGTCGCCTGGCGCTTTGCCGGTAGCTATCTTGTGGCCGATCGTCAACGGCATAGCTACTAGAACAGCAAGAAAGTCCAGGATAGTTAAATCCTCTCCGCCAGATATGAACCTCTTGTAAAGACTCGAGAAAACGGGCACGTCGACCTTGAAATTGATAAACTCTTCCATATTCTTGATGAGTGACTCTAGCACTTTGAGTATGCCGACAGCAAGCTTTTCAATAGCGTCAATTATGCCGACGATAGCATCAATTCCCACTTCTAGGACTTTCCCGACGGTCAAATTGGACCTGTCGTCTGCTAACAGTGCTGCAATGTCCTCACCGACAGTTGCAATAGTTTCGCGTATAGACTTCGCAACCGGGACGATAACGTCGTTGACGATGGCTATCTGCTCGTCAGTGGCGACTCCTGGGTCTCCATGAAGCACACAACCTTCGCTAACACCACCAAAAATCGACTGTTTGACGACGTGTCAGTGCTTTGCGTATCACTATATCGAATAGGACCGGCGGGAGACTGTTACGTACTTGATAAAAGGTGTAGTTGACGGGAGCACTCTGCCTAATCTGCCGGTTCTTCTTCTTCCTATCCTCATCGGTGTCCACAGGCGAGTCGGGGTTCTTGTTAGACACTTCGTCTGGAAGCTGATCCAGTTTCCTGACCGAGGCCTTGACGTCCTGGAAGAACTGCACGACCTTGGACTCGGCGCTCTCGATGCTGTTGACCACAGCATCCGCGCCGCTGTTCACCAAGTGCACGAGGGACCGGTGCGTGGCCTGGACGTCGGTCCAGCTGAAGACGAACCCGACCCAGAGGACGATCTTGGCCGTAACCTGGAGGACCTTCCTGAAGAGGGCGTCGAGGACCTTGCCCGCGGCGGCGACCGTGTCGATGACCCAGCGGTACGTCGTCTTGCCGATGTACAGGATGAAATGATACACGTCGCCGGCTACGTGGACCGCCCAGGTCTTGAACTGCTCGAGGCCGCTCTCTATGCCATGCCACATGGACTTTTTAGACGGCGTAAGCAAAAACCCACATGCGTGTACTGTCATCGTAAATAAATGTTAAAAAGAAAGAAAGAAAAGAGAAGAAAAAAAGATAGAGTACAGATGGTGTCACTTGCCCATAGCATGTCTGTTATGCCGCCTTCGGCGGCGGCTTTGATGATAGTATCGATGTTATGGCCGCATACTAGGTTTGGCCGCTCAAGTTTGACGGGTATCCCCGGTAAGAAGGGGCTTGTATCAGGGCGGAGTGTAGGTTTTTGACCGAGTTCTTTCGTTTCCTTCTTTAGCTTCTCGGCCCGCGCGGTCCTTACTCTCTGGATGGCCTCAGCCACGTCCCTGAGCTCGTCGTCCCTCAGCTTTCTAGCTCCTTGCAGTAGCAGTTCTCCGTTTGAGAGTTTCGCCGTCTTGAGATCGTCCGCGGACTTGATCGTGGCCAGCCGGTCGTCCAGGTTCCGGTCGGGAACGATGGGCTGCAGCTGGCCCTTGAAGAGATCCGTTCCCGCCGCGTCACGCACGCCATACGTGAAACTCGAAACGTCCGGGGCGGATATGACCAGATCCAGACAGCCTCTAGCATCGGTGGTTACCGGAATGCCGCCCGGGCCGAGCTCGATCCTTCGCCCGGCTATGTGGACGGTGGTGTAGCTCGAGCAATGCAGGGTAAGTTTCGCATTGGGCTGCACCACCCCGTCCTCATCTTGGACGGTACAGTGGACGAAGTAGCTGTCGAAGTCTACAGTCCCCTCCAAGACGGGTATATAGTAGGGCATCCGCTTCCAGAGCCCAGTCTTCGGCGTGTCTTGCAGGAGAAGGGAAAGGCTGCCGTCATCTCCCGCGATGACGAACTGCTGCGCCAGTGTCACGGGATTGATAAAGGGGGAGAATCTGCCGCCGCGGCCATCTGGGATTAGTTTCACTGGATCGCTCACTGGCTTGCTCGTGTTCTTATCCCTGAATCCGGACGAGCTCGTTACGTAGCTGATGCCGGATTGCGAACCGACAGCCCAGGCGGTCATATTCTTAGAATTAGACTGTGAGCAATACAGTTGGACGGTGTCGGCGAACACGCCAGACTTGGTTAACAACTTGCCATCCTTTCCTTTGCCCACATTCTTTAAGGTATAATGGTAAAGCGCATCACCACCAATAAGGAGGTCATTGTAATTATTCTTGTTTAGACACGTTGCTATAGCTCGTGCACCTATAAAAGGTATATGTGGTAAAGTAGTGAGTGAGAATAGGCAATGATTACGTAAAGGGGTTACAGGGGTAAAAGCGTAGTATTTAGTTTCTTTTATTCTGGCACCCACGGGCGCATCCACAACAACAAAAACACACACAGAAAAAGAAAAAAAAAAAAGACTCCTCAATCAGTCAATATATTATTTCTTTTTATAATCAAATTATCCCCCAATAAACTTGTTGTAATTACTAACTATAAGAACCTCAATACTAAGGAATACGTAGGAAAAGCCCTTTTTTTTAAACAGTATACCTAAAATAAATAGTATATTTGTTTTAATAGTATTTTTAGTAAAGCTTTCTTTAATAAAACCTTTTTAATTACAATTTATAGTTTATTTTTTTTTTTTTTTTTTTTTTATGTATTATAAATTAATTTAAGCTACTTTATTTAACTTTAAATAAAAGTTTATTAGAAAATAAAAAGCAATTTTTTTAATAAAGTAAAAAGGGAGTTAACGTACTAAATAAGTGAGCTGTGCAGACGGGTAAGCTGCGCACTTTTCTACATTTTTGCATATATATTTTTATTTCGTATATATTTTAACAACCAAACATGCTTTTATTATACAAAAACAATAATATATAGCTTATATTACAAACTTTATAGTAAAACCAAAAAATATCCGTATAATGCGCTGCAAAACTCTATAATGTTCCTAAAGCCACGCTTTATAATTGCTATAATAGAATCGCGTTGCGCAATACAACATATTTAAAATTATACTAATTATTAAAATATAAAAAAGAATTAATTATACAATATATTTTTAACTTAAATATATAAGCATTTTTACTAAAGTTATATAATATAGAAAATATAGCTAATTTATTACTTTATATATATAACGTACTTTTAATTAAAATTAAATAAGCTTTAACTTTTATACAACAATAATTTACTTTTTATATAAGTTTTAATTACTAAATTAATTACTAGTAAATCTTTTATAAAAATCCTAATATATATTAAATATAGTTTACTTTTATATAAAATATAATTATAATTAAAGGTATATTAAAAAAAAATATTTATAATTTTAATAAAATAAGCTTTATAATAGGAAAAATATTATTTAAAATAATTATTATTTTATTTAACTATTAAAGAAAACTAAAAGCTGTATAATAAGGAAATTACAAATAGTTATTTGTACTACAAGCTATTTTTTTATACAGTTATGCTGTTCCGCTGTATATTATTTTAGCAAAACTAACTTACTTACTTTTTTAATATTAAAATAACTATTTACTATTCTTTTAAAAAATTATTATAATAAAAAATAAATAAACTATAAACAAAAAAGGCCTAAATTAAATTAAGTATTTTAATAAATATACTATTTGTTATATAAAAAGTATTTATTGTTTTTTAATTTTTAATAAGTATAAAAGCTATTACTTTTATTATATTTAAATTATATACTAAAAAATACAACATTATTACACTTTGTATACCTTTTTATTTATTGTATTATTTTTAGCCTTTTAATATTGGATATTTTAGCCTTTTAAAACGGTTGTACAGCAAAGAAATTAATAAATTAGCCCGGGTTTATATTACGTATATTGGAAAAAAGGATTTTCTTGCATTATTTTATAAAGTGTACAAAGCTTTAATAACTAAACAAAACATCCGAGCAGGCTTTAAAGGGTTTAGCTTTGTTCCGTATAATTTAATGTATATTATTTCGCAGCTTTCGCCTAAAATTTTAACTAAAACACCTTTAAGGTTGTTTAATAAATCTTAAATTTAAAAGTTAAAAACGCTATATAATAAGAAGAATGCGTATTCCTAAGCTTAATATATTAAAAAAAAAGTTGTACAATACTAAAATAGCTTTTTAACAACTATTTTAAATATAATTAACTTAATTACAAAAGGTACTTTGTTATTAAAGCACTAAGTTGTACTATTAGAAATAAAAATAACTAAACTTTAAAAAGCAAATTACGAACTAAGCTGCCGTTGCTATATAAAAAACAAACGTTTTTAAGTTAAAAAATCACTTATTATATAAGAAATATAAAATTAAAAAACTAAAAAGGCTATTAATAACCAAATAAGTAAAGAAATACAGTTAAGTAATTATTGTATAAAAAAGAATATTATATATAAATAGTGTTATAGAATTTGTAGTAAGCTTAAATATAATGTTTATACGTATTAAAATAATATAAAAGCATTTAGTAAACATAATTCCGATTGAATTGAATTGATTTTTTATATTTTGGTTGAGTTATTTCGTTTTTACGTACGAAGATGCAAAAAAGTGCGCAGCTTACCCGTCCGCGCAGCTCACTTATTTAGTACGTTAGTTTAACTTTAATATTTATAATTATATTTTACTACAATTTTAGCGCTTATATATATAATTACTATTTAATAAAAAAAAAAATGTTTTAATTATAATTAAAAAATGTTAAACTAGTTAAATAGTTTAATTTAGTTATTAACTAAATAGTAATTTCTTTTTTTTAAATTATTAATACTTATTTTAATTATGTTAAAATATACTAATAATTATTATATAATAGTTAAAAACTAGTAAAAAAAAAAAATAATTAATAATTAGTATAAAAACTTATAATAAGCTTATAAACTAATAATAAAACTTAAAATATTACTTATAATAAAAAAAATATATAATATATTAAATATAAGTTTAAAAATATAATATTAAAATATTATTAGTATTTTTTAATTTAAAAATAACTTTAAAATAAATAATTAGTATTTAAAAAAAAACTTAATAAGTTATAATAATTAGTAGTTTTTATAAATAAGGTTAAAAAAATATAATTAAAAATAAAAGAATATAAAAAAAAGTAAAACTTTTTTTTTTTAAAAAGAAAAAAAAGGAGAATTATTAATTATTTAAAAACCTTTTTTTTTTTTTGTAATTATTTTTTTTTTATATATAAGTTTTTTTTTTTTAAGTTACGGCTAACTTTTATAATTATACAAAAGTGCATAATTAAAATATTCTTTTTTTATTTTTACTTTTTTTTTTTTTTTAATAAAACTTTAAAAAAATAGCTAAAAATAAGTAATATATTAAGTAATACATTTAGTACTTTGTTTTAAACTAAAAAATACTATTGAAATAATATAAACAAAAAATTAAATATTAATATTAAAAGTATTAAACTTTTAATATTTTTAATATTATATTTACTAATTAGTAATTAAAATACTTTTTAAAGTAAAAATAAACTTAAAATAATAACTAAATTTACTTTATTAGAAATTATGCTTATATAAGTTATAATTTTTTTAAATTTTAAGTTAAACTTAGTATATTTATTTAAAAAAAAAAAGTAATAAAATATTTAAAAAAACTAAAAAAAGCTTTTAATTTAAAAAAACTCTTTAATAAAAACAAACTATATTATTTACTTTTTTATATATAAACTTATTAATATAAAATTATAATTAAAAACTTAATTTAGAATATAAAAACATAAAATAAAAGTTATAAAATTTTAAAAACTAAATTTTAGTATAGTAATTTAAAATAAAAATATTTTATAGTAATTATATTAATAAACTATAAAAATTATTTTAAAAAACTTATATTAGAAAATATAAAAATATATTTTATATAGTACAAATTATATATTAAAAATGTAAAAAAGTTTAAAAAGCTTTATAAAAAACGCTAATTTATTTAAAAGCTATTAAAAAGTATTAAAAAATATATTTTAAAATTTATATAGGTTTATACTAAGTTAACTTATTAAAAGTTAAATATAAAAGTATATAAAACTTTATATAAAAAGCTTAATAATTGGATTAATAAGTAAGTTTAATTAAAAAAATATAATTAATAAAATATAGCTGCTTAAAAAGTATAAAAAACTATTAATTATTTTTAAAACTAAAAACTTATATAATTATTATATAAATTTATAATTATAAATACTTTTATAAAACTAAAGTTTAAGTTTAAATAAGTTTAAATTTAAAAAAAAAACTATATACTTATTATAAAACTTAAACTAAATAAAATAAAAAGGCTTATAAAGTGTTTTAATTAGCTAAAAATTAGCTAAAATAAGATTTTATTAACTAATATATTTATTAAAAATATAGTTATAAAGCTGTATTAGTAATTTAAAAGTAAATATAATACTTAATAAACTAATAATTTTGTTAATCCTTTTTATAGTAATATAAAAGGCTTTATAAACCTTAATATTATTAATACTTTAAAAAGCATACTATTTTAAATGTTTAAAAAATATAACTAACTTTTAAAAAAAAAAGAAAAATAATTACAAAGTTTTTTAAAAATAATATTATATTAAAACAAAAATAATAACTTTAAAACTATATATTAGTTATACGTAGCTAAAAATTATATTTTAAAAAACTGCTTTTATATTAAAGAACTTAAATAAAAAAGCATACTTTATTAGAACGGCTATTAGTATTTAAAAAGGAAAGACTTTTTGTTTTTTATTAAAGTATTAAAAGTTTTTAAAAAAGTAATTAGAAAAGGGAGGATTAGCGAGCAGCTATTAATTAAAGTATTAAAATAAATTTATTATTATATTTTAACAAAAAACAAGCAATTATAATATAAGGCGTATTATTAATTATAAAAACAAAGTATAATTTTTAATAACTTAAAAATATACTTTTAATTTGTTTATAATTAATAAAAAGCCAAAAAAATTAGTAGTAATCAAAAAAAACTTTAATTTTTTTTAGTAATAAAAAGTAATACTAAACTTATAGCATTTAAATAGTGTTTTATTATAATAAGTATAATTAATGCTTATAAAGTTCAAAAAAATATTAAAATTATAAGTATTGAAAATAATTAAAACTACTTTATTAATTAAAACTATAAATAAAACTTTGTTTAAAATTTAATAATAAAAAAAAAAGAAAAAAAAGTATTATAAAGCTATATACTTAAAAACTCCGATTTTAATATTTAAATCTTTGTTATTAACTGTTAATAAAAGACTTTAATACAAATAAAACTTTATAATACTTAATTAAAAAGAAATGTTAAAGAAATTAAAGTAAAAAACATTATAAAACTATTATTTAATAAGTTAATAAATATTATTACTATTAAAAAAATGGAAATTAAACTAACTAAAAACTTTAAAACTTTAAAATAAAATAACTAATTAAAAGTCAGCTTAAAAAAGTCGAACTTAACTTTAAAAATCGTTAATTAAAAGTTGCTAAGCTTTAAAACTTAAAAATAACTACTTTTTTTAATTATAAAGTAAATATTACTTTTAAAAACCTAGTTATTAAGATTTTTAAATATTTAAACTTATTAATTAATATAGTTTTATAACTTAGTAATAATTTAAAGTATAAAGAAATAATATAAGTAATTTTAAAAGTTTTACTTGTTTTACTAAGTAATTTTAAGTTTAAAAAACTAATATTTATATATTTAAATATAATTTATATTATTTTAATTAAAAAAAACTTTATAAGTTTTTTTAGTTTAAAAAATAATAAACTTTAATATATATTACTTTAAACTACTTTTGCTTTTTATAAAAAAGGTACTTTAAAAAAGGGTAACATTATATTACAAAAAACTATTAAAAAACAAACTACGGAAAAGTTTTTTAAAAAAGCTTAAAATTATAAAAAAAATAAAATAAAAAGCTAAAAATTAGAAAACATAGAAAAACTAAGTAAAACTAAGTTTTATAAAAAAAAGAAAAACAATTTATAATTTTTTAATGTTATTTTAAATTTAAATATATATATATATTATTAATAATAATGCTTTAAATATAAAACTTAAGTTTTTAAAAATAACTAAAATACTTTATTAACTTATAATTAAAGTAATTTTTATAAAAAACTTAAAAACCTATTAATAATAAGTTAATAATATAAAAAAAGGGATATTAAACTTATATTTAAAAGTAATAAAAGTATATATAAGCTTATTAACAAAACAAATAAACAAGCAATTATATTACATTATATTACATAATTTAACTATAATTTTGTTAACTAAACAAAAAAGGTTATAACTAAATATATTAATTTAATATATATAGTTTATATAAAAAAACTATTATTTAGTTATATATTTATTATTAACTATTTATTAAAAATAAAAAAAGTATATATAATTTATATATAACGTATTACACGAGTTAGCTGCGCATACGGGTTAGCTGCGCACTAATTTAGATTTTTATACGTACTTTTATTTTTTTTACATTTTTTAATAACTAAATATATTCAACTTATATAAAAAAAATAATATATAGTTTATATTATAAGCTTTATAGCAAAACTAAAAACTTTTTATTTAAAGCGCTACAAAAATATATAATATTTCTAAATTTACTTTTTATATATAATATTATAAAATTATATTATAAAGTATAATATATTTATTTTTATATTAATTAATAAAATACAAAGAAAAATTAATTATATAATGTAAGTAAGCTGTATACAGTACTGTACGGGGGATAAAACACACAAAAACAGGGTAAAATAAATGACTTTTGTTTATCGATTTATTTACTTTCTAAGTACAAAGGTGGAACCTTCGCACGTAGAATTCTCTTTTTAAAAAGGGAATTCTGCTGGCAAGTACCGCCTGCATAGCTAAGCCTAAAGCTTAGCTAAGCAGTAGTACAAAAGGGTATTATACATTATATACAACTAATACTAGTATATTAATACTAGCTTTTTTTCTTTTTAGTTATAATATCCCTTTGTATAACACTTGTTTAAAAAGTGAATTTAATAAAAAAATAGCCTTACTTTTTAGCTAAAGTAGCCCTTTGTATATAAGCTTTATAGTTTTTTAATTAGTGCTTTTATTTATTTAAACAATTTATTTATAAACACTAGTATTTTTAATACTTAATTTGAGGCGCGCTTTGTAAATATATTTACAGGGTTATTCTTCCTATTAATTTATCGTACCTTTAAAATTTTTTTCTTTTTATACAACTTTTAAAAAGATATAATATTAATTATTAGTTTTTTCTCCTATATTATTCCTAGTTTAACTAAACAGTTGTACAATGATTTTAAGTTTAAATATAGTACAGTTAAAATTAAAAGTAAGTTTAGCACTTCTATAATATTTTAAAGGGTTATACGGAGGGCAATAGCATTATTAAATCTATTAACTATATTATATAATTTACTAGCTAAAACGCTTTATATAACGTATTTATATTTACTTAAGTTTTAATATATAATATTGCTTTAAATTTTAAAGTCCAGGTTTATTAAATTTTTTATATAAAACTTAGTTATTAATACAATAATAAATCCAAGCTATAAAGTTAAGTCCAAATTATTAATAAAAGAACTGTCCGTAAATATAAATAGCTTTATATAATAAAAGTTAAAAGAAATAAATATAAGGCCTTTTATTAAGTTATTTTTTTACTATTTAATTCGTTTATTTAACGTTTTAACATTATATAACTATAATTTAACTACTTATACTACTATAGTAAGGTTATACGTAGCTTTTAGTTAATATATACTACTAATATATATACTGTATGCTTATTAGGAAATATAAGCTTAAGCGAATCCTTTTATACGGGGGTTAATCTCTTTTAAGTCTTTTGCTTAGCCTTTCTAAGTTAATATAATATTGCTTTCGTATAATAAAATCTTTTTACTATTAAACTTAATTAAGTAATTAAGCAATAAAGTCTTTTTTAGCTTTGTATAAAAGTTAGTTTACTAAAGCTCTTTTTCCTTTTATATAAAGAAGTTTAGTATAGTAAAACTAAAAGTATTATCCGTTTATATTTTAGTAATTTTAAAGGTATTTAAACTATTATATATATATAAAAAATATAAGTTATATATAAATACTTATATTCTAAGCTTTTTTTAGTAATACTAATAATAAGTTTTAAACTAATATAACTTTAACTTTGCTAAGCTATATAATAGTTATATAATCCGTAAAATTGTTTTAAAAAAGTATTTATTTTTAAGTTCTAAAAGTAAGTATATAAATATATTGTATAATAGCTTATTTATTAATTGTACGTATATTTAAATAATATTTTATAGCTTATACAATGCTTCGAAATCTTATATAAAAGTAGGTTTAAAAGTAAGAATTAATTATTAGTTTATTTACTAAATTATTAGTAATTATATTAATATTATACTTTTTCTAGTATTATTATACTTTTATATAATAAGTTTTAATTTTTTATATAGCTTAATATTCTTTCTTTTTACTTCTTATATAAAGTAAGACTTAAAAATATATTTTTTATTATATATAGCTAAGTTATATATAATAAACTTAAAAACACTTTATATAATAAGCTTATTAATCTTTATTATATTTAACTTTTTAAAAAGTTTATTTAAAGTTATAATAATTTTATTTATACAAAGTTTAATTACTAATTTTAAGGCTTATTATTTTTTTTAAGCTAAAAAAGTCTTTATTATTTAACTTTTATATAATAAGTTAGTAGTAAGCTTTTTTTTTAGCTATCCGCATTTCTTTTAAATAACTATTAGTTAAACAAATTAAATATTATTTTTTTTTACATTTATTGTACAATTATCTTTTATACAATAGTACAGCTTAACTTACATATACTTAAATTAGATTAGTCCGTTAATTAAAGCAACGATTATATTTAAGTCCTTAATTACCTTTATTTCGTACGGGCCTTCCTAGCCTTCCTTTTCTTTTTATACAAGGACTTCGCTTCGTAAAGGGAAAGTAAGTACATTGTATAATGTTGAACCGTTCCGTTCTTTAATTGCACAGTTGATTTCAACTTTTGCACAATTTTCTCACAATATTTTTATTACTTTTTAAATAGCTGCTACTTTTTGTACAAAGGTTGGGAAAAAGGGTAAATTCTTGTTAATATAAAGGTATACACTAAATATAAAAAAAGTTAATATAAAACCGTTTAGTTTTACTGTATTATTTAAGGCTTTAACTACTATTTATAAAATTAACTTATTGTTTATTTATATATTGATTTCTTTTTAAAATATATTATATATACGTTTTAGCGGTCCATAAGCTTGTTTTATTTTTCTAATTATTTAATATACCTTTATAAGCATTTTTTAGCATTATATGCTTATAATCTTAGCATAGTTTTAAAACTTGTTTAAAGTAAAGTTCATACTAAAGTTATATATAATATTATTAAGTAGTTTTTAGTATACATTAATCCAGCATTTATATAACGCTTTTTAAGTATTTTATATAAATATAAATTTTAAAAAAATAGCTACTTAAAATAATATTATAATATTAATTATATATAATACTAATTAATCTCCTATTTATATAATATTAATAATAACTTTATAGTTAAATTTATAATTGTTTTTAATTATAAACTTAAAGCGGCGTAATGCCCTGTTATATATTTAATAGTAATAGTAAAACTTTTAAATCTTTTTTAAAATTAGTTGTTTAACTTTATATTTTATATAAAATAGCATTTTATATAATTGTTCTATATAAAGGTATTTAAAGCGTTTATATAGCTATTGTAGTTTAGTTTTTATAAAATAACTTGCTATTTTATATAAGCTTATATTAAAAAATAAATATCTTTATTTACATATAATAAAAATAATACTTTTATTTCTTTATACAATAATGTTTCTTATATTATTAAAGTACGCTCCTAAGTAGTTTGCGTTCTTTAGTAAAAATAGAAATAAAGTAGGGGTATTAAACACATAAAATATTATACGACTAATTTGGTTATCGATATTTATTATACTTATAAATATTATTGTACAGCTGCCACTAAAGTTAACTTTAGCTAATTCGGGGGTCCAAATGATCTTTATATAAAGGTTTTTTTATATATAAGCTTTTACTTATAACTTTTTTACAATTAAAAACTTTAAAGCGCTTATATTCTAAATAATACTTTAATACTTCGTACAATATTAGTTATTAAATATAAATTAGTTTAAAGGCTTATTTAGCATTATTATCCAAATATCTTTTTTTATAATAAAATGCAGGAATATACTATTTAACAAATATTATACCGTTTTTTCGTTATATAAAAAGGGGTTTTCTTCCTTCTTATTTTCGTACAGTTCAAAATAGCTTTTATACTTTATAAAATAAACTAAAAACTTTGCTAAGCTAAGCTTAGTTTTATATATTATTTTATATATATTAAAATATTAACCTTTTGTACAAAATCTTTTTTAAAAAGTATAGTTAGTTAATTAATACTTTTTTTTCTAATAAATAAAGCATTTTTTATTTATATAAACGTTTTTTTAAAAGTAAGTATTTATACAATTTTAAATAAAGTATTACTTTTAAGTATTTTAAAAGTATTATATAATACTTTTACTTTATATAAAGTAGTAATTAACTTAATTATAACGCCAGTTTATATAGTACGTATTTTTTACTTTTTATACAAAGTGTTTATTTAGTAAGTTACTTTTAATTCGTAGGTATATACAAAAGTTAAAAAAAAAGCTTTTATATATAGGTTTTTAGAAAATAAGCGCTATTTCAAACTTTTGTACACTTTTACATACTTTTACAACTGTTGTACTAAGGTATATTTTACTTATATATTCTGTACTAAATGCTTTTTATACTTTAAACAGCTTATTAATTATAATCTTTAGTACTTTGTACAAAGTACAATCCTTTTCTTATTAATATATTTATACAAAAGTAATATTTATTTAATTTATCCAATACTGGTTATAGTTTATAATTGTATTAAAATGCAGATTTATAGTATTATACATTTCTTTTTATATACAATTAGGTTTGATATAGTATATATAGTAGTTTTTTGTACAATTAGTAAAAATAGTTAGGAATACTACGTAAAACCAATCCTTTATAATTTCCAGCTTTCGGCAGAAATTTACAAACTATTGTACTTTATTATATAATAAATTGTACAGCTTTCCAAAATAGTTCCTATTTTTCTACTAAGTTTTTAGGAATACTTAGTATTTTGCTAAAGGAATAACTTTGTTTTAAATATTATACGTAAAAGGGATTTAAATTTAGGATATAGCTATTTTAAAATTTAGTATTATACGAACGGTTGGCTATTTAAAGGTTTATAAGGGATATTAAAAAACTAAGTATTTCGTTATTAGTTAAAAATGCGGTATATTTCCGGATTGTACAATAAAATTATTACTTAAAGCAAAAAACTAGTAATGTTTTATTAAAAGGAGTACTTTTTAAAAGTATGCTTTTAGTTTTAAATTGTTGTACAATAGTATGTTTTTCTAAAAAAGGGGTTTTCTTTAAAGTTATATACAAAGGTTTTCTTAGGATTATAATCGCGTTTTAAATATAGGAATAATAAAGCTTTTTTGTTATACAAGTATATTTTGGCTTATAAATTGCTAGCTTAAAATAAAGGAGGTTTATTGTTATATAATACTTTTTGTTTTTAAAAAAGCAAGTAGTATCTAAGATTTTTATATAAGGAGCTAAGGTTTATATGTAAGGATAAATTTACTTTTTATTAGTTATATAATACAGTTTTTTTTAAAGTAAAAAACAGGCTTTTAATTTAAAATACCTTTTATACGGATTATATTATAAATTCATGCAATAATTTTACTATTAATTTACTAAAAGGTTTGAATTCCAGCTAGTTCAAAGTCTTTTAATAGGTTTTCTTAGAAATTTTGAGGGTTATACTAATTTTCTTTATACTTAGCTAAAAAGTACGTAGCTTATACATTTATATCCTTTTAAATTACTGTGTAAAGATTATACAAAATGTTATTGTACGTAAAAGGGTTGATTTTTCGTTGTACGTTAGTTAAAGGAATGCTAGTAGCTTCTAAAACTTCCTTTATAATAGGTTTGTAAAGGAGGTTAAAGGGGTGGACTGAGGGCTGTTCCTTAAAGGGTTTAGCATTTTTGTACAACTGTTCTAAGCGGCCATTTTGTAATTAACCGTTGTACAATATTGTAATAAATGTAAGGGATTTGATTATAGGGCGAACTTTTACGTAGTTTATATAATAGTAATTAAAGTAGTACAATTATACGCTATTAATTACACGTTTGTGTTTAAGTTAATTCTAATGTACAAAAAGGTAATTAATCTCTTTATTTTATTAGTACTGCTAAAGAATAAAGTATAATATAGGAAATATAGTCCTTAAAATACTAAATATAATCCTGTTTTTACTTAGCCAATCTGTGTTTTTAAGCCGAGAATACTAATTAGTGTAGGTAAGCTATATATAGTACTATACGGGGGATAAAACACACAAAAATAAGGTAAAATAAATAACTTTTATTTATTAATCTATTTACTTTCTAAGTACAAAGGTGGAACCTTTGTACGTAAAATTCTCCTTTTAAGAAGGGAATTCTGCCGGCAAGTACCGCCTGTATAACTAAGCTTAAAGCTTAGCTAAGCAGTAGTACAAAAGGGTATTGTATATTACATACAACTAACACTAGTGTACTAATATATAATATATTTTTAATTTAAATATATAAGTATTTTTACTAAAGTTAATTAATATTAAAAATATAGCTAATTTATTATTATATATATATAATATATTTCTAATTAGCATTAATTAAGCTTTAACTTTTATATAATAATAATTTAATATTTATATATATTTTAATTATTAAATTAATTACTAAAAAGTTTTATATAAAAATTCTAATATATATTAAATATAATTTACTTTTATATAAAATATAATTATTATTTATAGTATTTTAAAAGAAAATATTTATAACTTTAATAAAATAAGCTTTATAATAAGCAAAATATT
>MU281410.1:0-31170 GCA_022385595.1 Xylaria palmicola
CCCCCCCCCCCCCCCCCCCCCCCCCCCCCCCCCCCCCCCCCCCCCCCCCCCCCCCCCCCCCCCCCCCCCCCCCCCCCCCCCCCCCCCCCCCCCCGTTATAGATAGAGCTTCTATAAATGAGACGCTATATATATCAAGACGAACATCCGAAAGCGAGGTCTATCTTGGCTCTATGTTCCACCACACAGTCTAGGCTTATAGGTGCTTTATACGAGTTGATCGGGGAAATTGAAGGGTTAATGCATTAAATTCTATATATAATTACATAGGTAGTATAGAAAGCAAATGGACTTGTGTGCAAATTTGTACAACTCCCACAGCGTTGGGTTGGCTATCTAGTTACACATGTATCGCATCAGATGTATGAGTGTAGCTAAGTTACTAGGTTCAGTCATCGACCATGTTGAATGTCGGTCATCTAAGCAAGTATATAGTCATGGCTGGTATATAGGATCGCTAGTCCACAAAGTTGACGACACCCCGAAGGCTGTCAATCAGATCAGGATCCAAATCCGCTAGCCATGCTGGTTCAACAAGCTCGGCGAGCTCAGAAGTCTCATTCGGTAGATGAGATTGGCTATCAGCTTCTGGTGGCCATGTAAGGGTAGGGGAACTAGCCATAACAGGGCGTCCGATGCCTTCAGATGACCGAGCGGAAGTTGGGGTTGCAGCCCCGAATACTGGGAAAGGAGGGCTGGATGTTAGCAAATCCGGCTCCTGAGGTCTTTCCGCTGTAAATTTATGTTGCGATGTCTTTTCGTTGTTGTCAGATGAATGTAAATCGAATCTGTCGGATGCCTTTTGGAGTTCGTCAACCGTAGTGAAGCTAAGATTCGGTTCCTAACCGTAATCCATGCTCTCTTTTAGGGTATGAAGTACACCGGGATAAAGAGTTTCGTCGGTCGTCCGGGTCAGGCGTGGCGATGCAGTCTCGCTCGTATTCAGCCGGTGGGCATCATCCTTGAAACCGAAAACTTCATCCAAGTCGGGCAGATCGGACATCTCGTCATAATTGTCATCAAATGGGTCGTCTTCAACAGGCGTGCAAATACTGTTACTGGCGCTGCCACTTGCGACAGCTATTTCTCCACTCGACATACAGTTTTCACTATTGCCGTCAGTCGCACTCAGCTGTTTGTAGCTTTTGGTCAGGCGTGGTGAAATGACTCCATGGCCTGTTGCTTCTTCATGTAGCATAAGCAACTTTTGTCGGCCCCTTCGAACCGTAGTGCGAGCTTGCTCCTGTACGCCAGGCATTGTAGCACTATCATCACTCACATTGCATAAGTCGACATATTCAATATTTGAGGGCAGGCTAGAGGGCCGATTCGTATGTGCCACCTTGGCTCGCTTAGGGGTACTGAGGCTGTTTGAGGAGTGCGCCCTTTTGGTTTTGTTGACCCGGTGCGATGGTTGGCTTGCAGTGCAAATCTTACTTTTACCTGATTGCATGGTTAAAGCAGAAACCGTCGAATTGTCTTCTTTCCCACTATGTAACTTGACGTTTTTAGAAAGGCCCGGCGGATCAGGGTGTTTCTGGAAGGGGCCTTTATCTTCGCCCGTATTACACGAGTCGTCTGGGTTTTTCGATTGTTTCGGCGGCCGATACTTGCTGATTCCTTCCCGACAGCATTTGTGATTGCAGGGCTTGCCGAGCTTTGTGAGCCCGCCGTTGTGGCAGTGGTGATTGCAAACATATTTTCCGTTACCCATTTTAGCTGGCTCGGCTCTGGACGTGGCATTATCTGGTAATAGGAGCTCATCAATGAGTGGGAAGTCTTCGGTGTCATCTAAGAATTCCGAGGAGTGTGGGAGCGACACCGGACCCGAATATCTCGGCGATTCTAGTGCCATAAGCATAGCCTCATCTGATATATCTTCATCGTCCACTTCCACAACTGTTGAATCATTTTTAGAAACGACAGGCTTAGTCGCTCGGCGATTGGTGTTTGTAAATACCGATATCGGAATATTCGGTTCTAAAGTCTCCACAACCTGTGTTCCTACAATTTCTTCACATTCGAAATGACAAAATATCGTCTGGTTCGGCTCTAGGAGAGCGACGGGAAATTTTATATCAAGCCCATCTGACTTGTCAAGCTTCTTCATATTTCCTCTCCAAAAATAAGCTAGATTTCCATCTGAGGTCAGCACTGTAAATGTCAAGGCAGGAATCCTGTCCCTCCAGCATGGCACTGTTTTGGTGTTCCGGTGCCCCAAGCATACTCTGACAGTTACTGAAACTGGGTCATCTGACTCAAACCCCGGTGCTCGAGACTCAACGATATCGGCTTTCAATGTAAGTCGCGGAAAGTTTTCCAGTATTTTCTGCACCTGTCGGCCGTACGGGGGGTTTCTGCTAGCAATTCGCTCGATGTCAAGGACACATTTGTCCGCCACCTCCAGAACCGTGTGAACCCCATGACTTATCCATTTTCGTACGGCTACCGGTCCAAATCCTGGAATCTGGGACAGCTGTGCCGGCTTGTTCTCCCAGGCTTGGGCCGCTATGGAGCGGCCAAGTTCAAGTGCAGCTGTAGTACCCGATCCGTCACCTTCGAACACTTTGCAGTCAATGACGCAACGGACAAGACGCTTTAAACGGTCAAATACCATTCGCTTCTCTCTTAGTAGATCTTGCCGAATGAAGTCGCTGTCTTTGTCTGTTGGTAGATCAACGCCTGCAAGATATATCTGCACTATCATAAAGATTTTATGCCAGGTAAGGGTCAGTGTTTCTCGGATGGGGTGCAGTAAAAGGGGCGATTTATTGAGTTCTCGAAAGGCTGCTCGCTCAGCTGGCTTGAATCTGAAATCTTTGAATTCTATAGCCTTGCAAATGGTAGTGAGCTACAAAAAGGTCAATTTGTAATAGTGCAACGTCTCAGCTTACTCACGCACCATTTCTTCGATGCTAGCAGCACGAGGAATTGAAAGGAGTAGCTTCATAGTTTCGAATTGGACCATGTATTTGGACATGGCTTGGCCATACTCGGTGCACATGAGCGGTACGTGCTGGGTCACTAGTTTATGATCTTGCAAGAGCTTAACGTCGCGTTCGCACCACTCCTCCATATGCTGGTCGATGCAAGCCGGAGTTTGTATACTTTCCAGGTTGTATAGAGAGGGCGCTTTCCGTATCCGTACACTCAGAAACGTGCCACTAATCCATTTCTTTGCTGTTTGCATGTCTTGGATCGTCCCCAGTCCGATTTCAGAGTTCAGGTGCTCTAGCAAATTCCGATGCAATGTGCTCTCGAGTAATTCTTCACCCGAAACGAGTTTCTCATATCGTTTGACATTTGCTAGTCGAGTCATGATAATCGCAGTGGCATGATTGTCAAATTGTGGCCGGCCAGCACGTCCCAACATTTGCATGACCTCCAAATCTGAATATTCCTGAGGCCCATCATCTGTATAGTGATTGGTTCCCTTAAGGACGACAGTGTGACAAGGGAGGTTCACACCAACAGCTAGAGTAGATGTGCAACAGATAACATGGAGCTGTCCACTCAGGAAATTTGTCTCGATCGTGGTTCTGTCTCTGGCGTCAAGACCCGCATGATGAAATGCAATACCATAACGAACGAGTTCTTGTAGATCCGGCGATGATACCGGAATGTGGTTATTGGGTGATGGCCATGGCCGGTCATTAGAGCCACAGGTTGACCACCATTCGGCTAGAGATCGCGCTGTGCGTTGACACGATTTTCTTGTAAAGCAGAATATCATGATTGGCTTCCCCTCAGAATGTTTTGCAAGCAAGAGATTCAATTTTCCGTCAAGTGCCTGTTCAAATATGAAATCATTAGATGCGCCGTCATGACCGTATACGAACCTCTGCAACTTGACAGGTCGCAGTTCTTCACCGAAAATCTCAAATCGTGCTGGTTCAAGTTGGTTTTTGTGGTCACGGCCAAGCCATTTAGCGACGTCGTCAATATTTGGGACGGTTGCGCTGATAGCAACAAAGCGAATGCTACCACCAATTGTCTTCATACGAGACACGACAGCCTCGAGCGTAGCACCCCGGGTATCCTTTAGAATATGAACTTCGTCAATGAGTACGAGTCGAACCAACTCTAGCAGTTTACGATGATCCTTCCATTTTCTCGTAATAGAGTCCCACTTCTCGGGTGTAGTAACAATAATTGATGCGCTACCGACACGGCGGGCCTCGGCTTGAGACGTGTCGCCGGTGAGCTCGGCGCATTGCAAGTTCATATGACTAAATTTCGTCTGCCATTCTCTTGTCTTCTCAGAGCATAAAGATTTGGTTGGAGCCTGGTAGACGATTTTGAAGTTGCTGTCTCCCTGGCTAGACACAAGCTTACAAATCGCCATTTCCAGGATCGCAGTCTTGCCAGAGCCGGTAGGTGCAGAAATGACAACGTTATCATTCGTACCATATACAAGAGGAAAGCATCTGGATTGTACAACATTAAATAATTGAAATGGAAAAACGTCATGAAATTTATCGGGTAGCGATTGGCGTGGGTCAACAAGGCGCGTGTTGTTCACGATGGGCAGCAGGTTAGACGCATGGTCGACGTCGAGCCGGGGTTTCACATTCCAATTTGGGTCCGGGTGATTACGTTTGATTATTTTCCTTTGCTTCTCCAGGCTTATTCGAGTTGACGGACTGGAGTGCCCAGGATTCGACGGTGAGCTGCCCATGAGAGAAGAGTCAACCGACGGAGTCGGCTTTGCTAAAGATGTGTCAGCTTTTATTGGCTTGATTTATTGTTATCTTACTCACCATGATGGAAAGTAGGGGTGAAAAGTCGTGTTCGGCGCTGGGGCTCTCGGGCGATTTGTGTGCTTCGACTGGGGATCGACGGGGTGAGCGCAAGAGATTGAGGCGGTTCGACTCGAGATAGGGTGTTCCGTGCCGATAATTGCTCAGGGAATAACTTATCAGAGTCAAAAGGGAACTGGGGGCTGTGGACAGACGATGCACGGTTGAGACCTAGATATTCGTTGTCACACTGCTGCTCGGTGCTTTGAAACGGTGATCGGTAGTCCGTGTCCCTGGGTACAAACGGTCTGAAGTGGTGGCTGGCATCTCCAAGGACACGGCTTGGCCTATTCGCACCAGCATACAGGGGTAATGAGAGACGTTGATTAGCTCTACTGCTACTGGGAAATCCTACAACGCTCGAAAAATGATATGTAGGTTGTAGGTGGCTGACTGAATTCATCGGATGACCTATGAAGCAGATAAGACGCGGCGGCCAGTCAGCTCATCATATCGGGTCCACAGTCGAGATGAAGACAGTCGGCATACCGTGGTCGTCTGGATCCCCGTATACACTGGGGTCATTTGTGATCTGGCCTAGCCCACCGACGAGACTCTCTCGGCTCCAGCTATCGGTGATGGGTGAGAATATCCGAGTTTGATGATACTGTGGCTCGGGAAAGAGGCTGCTCGTGTGATCAATGATGTGCTGGATATGTCGGTCCTGATCGCCGCCACTGGAAGGGCCATAGACAGGGTGATGGCTGCTAGATCGGGACCCTCGAGACATGGCGTTGCGATGATTGAATTGACGGAATACCAGTGTAATACATAGACGCATCCGCGTCCAGGGAACCAGGGGTGCGCGTATCCGGACTGATTCGTCACACCATGGTGAGGCGAGCCCGGCAGAGAACGGTGCTGGCTTGCTGAGGAGATGAGAATGAGAGGAGAATGAGGGTGCTGGATGCGGGGAACGACGGCCGACTGTCCTCCCAGTTCTCCTTCCGCCTTGCTCTTTCCGCGGCCCTCGCTCTGAAGCAGGCAGCGCTCCTTCCCTCGCAGAGGCTGTCAGTCAAGAATCACGTGATGGCCAGTCCAGGGGTTGTTCGCTGCCATGTGATGCATATCCAGAAACCGCAGGGTTGGCACTGCCATGGGCGCTTTGCACGGCTCTTGTTGTGTGCCAACTAAGATTCATGGGGTTTCGAGCAGGCAGTCCTTCCGGCAAGCCCCCGGCTACGGCTACCCTGGACCGCGCTCGACCAAGGGGACATGAAGAAAGATGCTGGGAATGAATAGATTCTGCTATATGTGCCGTACTAGAACTCTACTTATCCTCCTCGTCCGTTTGATGGTCTGCGCATGTGTGATAGTTTCCGATCCTGTCGAGAGCTGCAGCGAGCAACGCGGACGCGGATTCTACATAATGAATATCGAGTTCTTGTTCCTCTCACTCGTCTTCTCCTATTCGTAATCGCGCTGTGCTTCGTGTTATCGTTGTTTTATCCGGCAATTACTTGCTATATGACGCCATGAATAACCGACATGATTAGACACATTCAACAAGAAGGCGCCTTTACTACGCGGCTTGCGCGTGATGCTTGAGCGAGTAACCCAGCAGTGCTGACCCCCTGGCAGACATTATCTGGTCAATGCGATTAGTCAGCGCGTTTCATTCACGTCTCCTTCATGAGATGTGTCGATTTATCCACCGTGTTCGTTCGTAATGAGGCTTCACTCATCTCGAGTCTTATCCCGAGCTGAAGACCCACGAGTGTGATGTCGGAGCGGCGAAGCGGGTCGGGAAGTTGATAGGCCCAGGGATTTCACGCCGTCTAGCTGGTTCGGCACCTCAAGCCTATCAATTGATCGAGGTGTGTTCAAGGGGTCGATCGTGGTCTTTTCATAGCTGACAATGTTGATTGGCGGCGGGCGTCCTCGCTTGCGGTCTGGGCCCGTGTAGAGATAAGTTGCAAATAGGACTAGCCCCGTGCCGAGGATAAACTGGAAACTTATTAGCAGGTTCTGGCTTAATTCGCAATGCATTTGGGATCATACCGTGAAAGTGATCTCACACGTAAAGAACAACACAGTAAACAAGAAACTGATAATAATACTGATGCTTGTCGCAAAGTTCTTGGCAATGTTGTCCGCGTAGTGTATGCACAGGGAAGCCAGGACGCCACCAAGCGCCTGGAGAATGATCAGAGTCCAGACAACCCAGCTATACCCGTCAAAGAAACCGTGCTGCGCGATCTCCTCGCCATCTTTGAACACGACGCCGACGAGAAAAGCAGGGATGATAGAGTAGAAGGAAAGTTGAATGTTGCGGATCCATACAGATGCGGACGTGTGAGGATCCTTCAACACTTTCTCAAAGAAGACCCCCGTGAGGCCCGAAAGTGCAGCAACGGCCAGGGCGGCACACAGCCCAATCGAATAATTCATGGTAGGCATGCTATTCTGATCCTCCGCAATTCCCTCGTACGTAGCCGACCGTTTTACCAGCAACTCGCCGGCATTGGTTAGAGATTCCGTACCGCGCCTTGTCAGTTCCATAGCCACTTCGCCGATATTGCTGGCCACCTGGCCCAGTTCATGCACCGATCGAGGGAAGAAGTGGTCCGTCATATCATGAATAATGAAGGTGCTGTCTTCCGAATCCGACGAAGGGATTGAGACAATTGAGACGCCAGCTGTCAGTATGAATAGCGAGATCCATTTCTTGTACGACAAGGACCTGCCTAATATCGTCACGGTGAAGATGGCCGTAGTAAGTATCTGCGCAATTGCCATTAGCAGTGGGAACTGAGATATGCGCCGTCGCGATTGCACACCTTTAACTGCAATATAACCTGGTAGTGAACTGGGTCTAGATTTTCAATAGCAATATACTGCAAGGTATTCTGTAAAGTGTAGAGCGTCGCCGGTATGGCTAGTTTCCACCCGTCTCCCTTGAACACCGCATTGTAGATCTGTTGGAATAATACAGTCGCCGGGGTAGAGGGGGCAAGTGTTCTTGAAACTTCGTAAATGGCAAAAGTAAGAGAGATGGCTAGCTTGACGAGTTCGGTGAGGAATACGGCGGTGGATGTGAAATAACGGTGGTCGCCGCTGGGGGGCATCATGCGCGAGTAATGCGCGATGAGCGTGACGGCAGAGTTTTGGAACGTTAACTAGCCAGAAACAGGCGTCAGCATGGACAATCGACACAGAACTGAGGCGAGGCCTCATAGTCTTTCCGCCAGATAGAGAGATCCGGTGTAGCACAACCTGGTGGAACCCATGGTACGCACCGTTATGAGAGAGACCTGCTTCAGAGGCATGCCTAGGATCGTCGGACCCCGCGCCATCTGTGGCAGACCCGTCGTGACATCGAGCAAAGCCATGTCGATGATGGCGTATCTCGCAATCCGAGTTCCTCGTTCGCGTTCTCAACAAATCTTCCCTGGCGATTCCCTCCAGGCTCCCGCCCCTGTCTGGGCTCCGCCAAACTCTTATCACCCTATCGAGCCAAGACGAACGGTCGGTCGCGCGACGCAGCCTTGTTGCGCAGTAGATGGTGAATGCAGGCGTTCCTGGTAATGTCGTGGGCAGCGCAGGATCTTGGGAAAGCAGTAACTCGAGTCGCTGAAAGCCGGGAAATCTCGAAGCCGCAGGCCACCAAAAACAAAGCCAGGGTAAAAGCTGCAGGTTTCAGGGCGTGCCCCAGTCCCGGAGTACTACCACGGTAATGGGCAAGGCCCGGGGTTCTCGAATCCCAGGGGGAGGGGGGGCAGGGAAACTCGCGTTCGTCGAATGCGTCACTGAGTCGGTGCCCGGCTACGGCTTCTGGATGGTGATGGGACTCGAAGGTGGGCAGAGTAACGTCAGGCTCGAAGGCGTTAAGGGGTACGTTACCCGGTCGAAGAAATAAAAGAAATAAAAGAAAAAAGTGAGAACACAGCTCGACGCAAGGCCTCAGAATAGCAGGTGAGACATCAACTCCGCTTTCACCCAGGGAGTGGAATAAGGATTGCCCACAATGATATCAATGGCTTTCCCACGTCTGGGGCCGTCCTACCAGGTACTACGTAATCGATGTCACTGTGCAGGCCCGGGTGCTGTCAAACCCCCTGTCGGGATCCAGATCCCAGCTTTGACGGCTACCACAAGCTACCGTTGTCAACATCAGTGCACAGGCTGTCTCCAAGTCTTCGAAACAGCTCTTATTATTTTAAGCACGGCAAAGGTGCTTTTTTTTTACGCACCTAACATGTGTATACGGGAACGCTCTTTTCTTGTACTAGGTTCAGCCACCTACTAAGTACCTACCTACCTAGGTAGGTACTCCTCACAGGTAGGTACCTGCGTACCAAGTAGGTAGGTAGGTACCTACTGAGCTGAGGTGCTTGGGTGCTAATACCGATTCGCTGCAAGTACTTATTACTTGCATGGTGCGCGGTGTACCTGGTACCATTTGGAACCTTCTGTATACCACCTGTACCTAGGTAGTCCTAGGTATCTGTTCTAGTAGGTGGGTACCTCTCCAACCTGTTGGCGTCGATCTTCAGGGCACAACCACCCAGGTTAGGGGCGGGGAAGTGAGCTACGTCCTCTGTAGTATGATGTCCTAATGATTGAGCTTCCTCCATCGATCGAGACTAAAGTCACTGGGGACAGAAAAGAAATGTCTGCGCGAGGGCGCTGCATTTTCTTCTTGAATTTTTTTACTTTCTTTATTCGCAATCATCCTACACCGTAAGAACAGGATATAAGATGCGAGTTATCAGATTGATATACAGTACCCAAATGAGTCTGTGAAAGGTACGTGAGATGATGGGGAGATGCGGGGTGGGAGATGTCTGACACCTGCTGTGGGCTTGCACAATTGAGTTACGATCTTACATGCATAAAAACCTACATATGCGAATGCATCGTGGCAGCTCCAGACGTGTTCGTCTACTGTACAACTGCCGGAGCAGACAGGAAGCGAGCGGCTAGGATCCCCGTCACGGTACGTTTCGCCCGGCCTGTGTTTCGGACCGGGGAAATAGGGGAAATACGCTTTCAATGAAACGACGCTCGTTATTACACGCAGCAAGTCCGCAGGCGGTCAACACGTCGACCTTAGATGACACGTCGGGAAAAAGCGCAGATACTGAATGATTAAATGTGTCTTCTATAGCACGAGATGTCGTGCCAAGTGCCTCGATCCTGCACAAGCAAGCCCTGCCACTCGTATTTGTTCGTAGGGTAAATAAGTGGGAAGCAGGATCGTCTCATCTACCGCATCATCCATCAAGTGATCGTCCCGCCCCGTCAATGCCCTTGAAGACCCTTTTGCCCCCGTTCCCCGTTCCAGTATTAGAGAATATCTTTGCCCGCTATCCAGGGGCCGCTTCATGCAATCAAAATGACTATAGGTACATAAAATAGAAACTATCCGTCCGTGGTCTTCGGGGTATTGTGCCGAGAAAAGAATTATTGGTAGTATGTAGGTCGGGTAAACAAACGCCTGAAGGTAAGGGATCCCGTCCATGGCCGACAGTGGGGTGGTGACAGTTTTTTTAATTACATAGAGAAACAAATGGGAAGAAAAAAACCAAGGAGATAGAAAGAGAAAAGAAGAAAAGAAGAAAAATCGAATGCCATGGTCGCGTATCGTGAGAACAGGTGATGTTTTTATGTAGCTGGGCCCGCAAGACCAAGGGGTATATTCTGAGCAATATTCCTGGTGTAGGCTGCTAAATTGCGCACCGCCGTGGACGGGAAGCCGTCTTTCAATCATCGTCACCCTGCCAAGGTAATAAGGAGTTGGCATTTCCGACGGCGCTCAGCCGTACCGTGCTCTTCTTGCCCTTGAGATGCTTTGGTTTGCGTTCAGGCGAGTGACCCTTCTGCCTCGCGCTCGACGGATGGAGGAAGCTCGTGCCAGATGGTAGGTCATTCGGCTTCGTCTTTGGCACGTCTGGCCGGGGCGGAAGCGGCCACGTCGGTGGCGGCATCGGGGGCTGCGGAAAGTCGTCGAGGCCGTCCTCCTCTGTGTCATCCGCGTCTACGTCCTCGTTGTATTCAGGGTAGACTTCGACTTCGGGCACATCTTGCAAGCGATGTCCTTTCCTTGAAGCGCTAGATGGATGGGTGGCTGTCGAGTCCTTTCGGTATTGGCTGCTATGGCTGCTGTGACTGCTGCTCTCCCGTCGACTACCAGCGCTACCAGTTCTGGACCCCCGCGTCGTACCGGATGCGCTGTCACGCCGGGATTGCATACGGCTCGTGCGTCGCTCATTAACTATGAGGTCTTCCCCGTCACTGTCTTCCATGTAGTCATCACTGAAGTCTACACTCGAGTCGGCCGTGTTAGTGCTATCGGTAGGCTGATCAAAATACAGAAGATTCTGATCATTCCGCGAATCGAAGGTCGTCGAAGTCGTAGACCCAGTTGCCGACGTTGAAGTTCTCTCAGTTACATCGCTGCGGCTTGTTGCTGAGGGCACATCGACATCACGCAGCTCCTTATGCAATCCATTCTGTTGATCGGCTTGACGAAGGTTCTCGCGAGAGACGCCCATAAAAAGCGACGACGATCTCTTCGGCCAGCTCGTAGATGTCGATGCGGTGTGATGTTTGGGCATTGTCGACCGTTCAACTACTCCCTTGCCGCTGTTAGTATTTGACCTCTTCGCGCTCCCAAGGCTACCCCGGCTAGAGTGACTCGTCCGGCTTTTTGCATCCTCCTCAGCTTCTGAAATCGCTGTCTCACGCATTTTAGCTCTCTTTTGTCGCAGCGCCGCTAATAACATCTCTTCTTGTCTCGTGACTGCCATCAAGCGCGCGTTATGGGCTTCACTAGAATCGCTTGCCATTGCGTCCCTCTGGAGCGATTCTCGCGATTTTACATAAAACTCCACACTGTTGGGTGATAATGGTGGGGTGGGCTGGTCCGATGAATGGGAAATGCGCGACGTGGCGTTACTATCCTGTCGTAGAACTTTACCCAAGTGATGAGCATTCTCAGACATTGAAACCTTTGAGGCGGCCTCGACTGTGGAGGCCAAAGAAACAAATGATACCGCCCTTGCTTGTTGCACCCCGTAGCCTGGCTGGTTAGAGGAGCCTAGGGTATCCATGGTCTCAGTGGATCTCGACGAAAGCCGAGAATCAGGGGCTGAGGGTGTCAAATGCGATGCAGTGAGTGTACTCCTAGAGGAATGGCTGGAGCGTAAGGTATTGCTCGATGGTGAGCGGCTAGTCTGTATCCTCGGCGTAGACCTGGCAGCGAGATGTTCGTCTACCTGATTCAGCGAAGGCGTAAACCTTCTTGGACTCGCAGTGCCCGGCAGATATCTTGGATTGTGTTGACCTTTGCTTGGATTGGAAGCTTCCAAGGCTGCATCATGCGGGGCACTTTCGCGACGAGAGAGAGAGGATGGCGAAATTGGCTCCATGTCCCCTTCGTCGGAAGAGTCTGACAGAGACAAGACGCTGCATTGGAGCCGATCTGACTCTACTATACTCTTGCTCGATGGCGATGCTTTGGATGTCCGCGTATGGCGGCTTGATATGCTACCCGAATAGTCTTTCCTCGAAACAGCATGTACCTGGAGCCCACTGGACGAGTCAGCTATCGAGCCATTTATCCTGCTTTCGTAAGAGTCGTTGCGCGAGTGCCGCCAGCTAGTGTCCCGTCCGCGCGGGGGCGGCGAGGGTAGTGGCGCAAGGAGACTGTGGGCGAAGGTACTCGCTGGTCTTGGTTTGTTCGAACCGCGTTCCGACAGAGGTAACACATGTTCTCGATCAGCCTCCTCTTCTAATGTTCCTTCACTTTGGAATGACATCTGCTCATAATTATGGTAGAGTCGGTGTAGCCCGGTAGCTTCGGTGATACCTTTGGAACGGGGAGACTGACGCGCAACTGCTCGCTGCTGCTTCAGCCGTTCTTGTTGGGACGTCTGGCTAGCCCGGGCCGTAGAATCTGCGAGCATTGCAGACTCTGGGGTTTGTGACATATTTGAAATAAAGGATGGTGAGTTCTCAACATAATTATTACCGAGGATAGGTTCGATGCTAGGCGCACTTCGATTCCGTTCCCGGTATCCTTTTGGGCGTAAGCGGGAAAAATCGAGCCTAGTAGGCTTCTTTTTCTTCCTCTTTCCCATGTCTTGCCCTGCTAAGCTCCCATCTATGTCCAAAAGCTCGTTAACTTTGGCCGGAAGTCCTTTAGCCGGAAGTCCTTTCGCCATGGCTGAATTCGATGTTTGCTGCGATATCGCGAGAGGCATCTTCGCCGAATCGTAGTGGGTATCAATCGTAGAAGAGGACATCCGTCTGCCTCTGGTAGATGTGTTCGTTATATTATCACGCGATGGATTCTCAACGGTGTACGGCTTAGTCGTCAGGCCCCTCTGACCAGAGCTATGCGCGCTTCGGACTTGTCGCGGGATAATCGCAGACTCCTCTTCCCACCGCGCTCTTCTCCTAATTTCTGGGTCGAAGCCAGCATCTTGCGTAGCTTGGCTGCTCTCGGATACTGATATACTGATGCCACCGTTCGAGCCCGTTTCCCAAGACCGGCCAGGATCGACTTTCAGTTTCGGAGGACCGATGTTGATTCCATCCGCACCCAGTATCCGTTGTGCCTTCGATAACGGGGCGGAAACAGATAGCGTCGGCGGCTCTTGTTTCTTACTAGGCCTTCCCGGTATGGGAAACCTGAATTTGGATTTTATCCCACCTCCCATGTTGAACCAAAGGATAGAGAATCGACGGCATGCGCTTCTTCTTGGTTGGCCGGCAGTGACCTTACTGCCGTGTTCCCCGTCCCTGTGATATCAGTGATTGAAGATGAGATCACCGAGCACCGCCCAAGGGGTATCACGGATCGGCCAGTTTAACTGTTTTCGAGGATTCCAAGTATTGTCGGAATGCAGATTGGACTCAGCGCCGTTGGCCGAGGCGGGATTTCGGCTAGCGAAGGACTGGCAGGGTTAACCGGATGAGACGTAATGCGTGATCCTCTTGGGGGCCGCTCAGTTAGACGCCAACCAAGTTTGATTTGCTGCAAACATTGTGAGCGCGACGATGGTTTGCGATGCGTTCTGGCCGTCCCTCCTTTGCCGGGTCACTCGAAACACTACGGGTGTGTGTTCTGCGAACAACCCATGAAATCTAATACGACGGAAGGAAGAAGATATGGTCAGATGCTTTGCCGATAAGAGACCGGGTATCGTTCGTCTTTTCCTGAAGGATCCACAACCTAGGCTTCAGGGGGGTTTGAATTCCTTCGGCTCGATTGACACAGCCTCACACAAGACCGGCCGGCGCTGAATTGATGTTCAATTCTGTGGGGGATCGTAGAATGAGGGGAGGAGATGGTGAGAGACGGAGCAGGAAAATCGCCCGTGCGGGATTGCCAAAAGAATGGGAAAAGGCAAGTGTACTCTTGCCATATGAAAAATGGGGATTCAACCCGCGCCATGCATGCAGAGAGGAAGGGGTTATACTAGCGTCCTTATGATAGTATAATAAATAAGTAGGTAGACCACGGTATAGTTGCAGGTCAGGTGTGCGTGCAGGTCGCTCTGGTCTTCATTTGAATATGACAGTGATGGAATGATGGAATCCACTCTCGTATATCATGGATAATCCTACTAGGTCCGCGTCATCTGAGAGACTACAAGTAAGGGATATAAGTACGTAGAAAGAATCACTAAGCCGCGCGCATCTTGGTGCAGAGGAGCTATCTGGGCTATCTGGAGACTATAGCCACTAACAGCCCACTTGGAAATGTAGCACGCGATGTACGTACTACTAGCAAAAGACCACCCTGCTCAGTGCTGTGGCTCCGTACTACCCATCCCATCCCGTCCCAGAACATAGCAAGCGTTAGCTGGTAAGCGAAGACGCAGGTGGAGTTGGTCAGGGGACGGCCCATGACATACGTATACATAGTAGATGCAATTATTTATATGGTACGGAACGGAATTGGACTAAAGTAGCTAAAGTAGCCTGCCCCCTGAGGCTTGAGCGCAACTATCCCTGTTGCTAGCCCCCCCCTTACAAGCCAGGGTACACACACACGCTAGATCATAAGGAGCTGATCGTCGTGGTAGCGTAGCAAAAGATAACCCGGGAATTAAAATTAACCATCTATTTCTGCTATTGAGTTTTCAGGATCTCGAAGTTACGCTTGCTACCTTACGTAGTACTCGTATTGTTGAGTCCATCACCGCTAAGCTGGCACCTACCTACTCTACATCGAATTCAGCCTCGAATAGAATTGGCTGTTTGAATCGGTAGCTGGCCGGGATTGGCCGCTGTCGCACACGTGTTGATGTCATGCATGGTTGATGCAGCACAGCGTGAATGTAGGTATTACCTATCACAACCTTTGCAGCTCAACGGCTAGTCTCAAGGACATACGCACCACTCACCCCATCACAACAGCAAGTCTAGAACGAGGCAATAAGAGGATGTTGAACCATAGCGCTGATCCAATTGCCATGGTGAACTATGGAGGACTCAGTCTTCTCGATGGTTCAGCCAATAGGATCACCATACTTCAGGCCGTCTAATGCAGGATGATAGGAAAGAGTAGTACCGGTAGGCCGGAGGTTGACCGCAACAGCAATGAAGAAGCTAGTACTAACTAACTACTAAGTAGTTAACTTGGCCACCGAAGGTTCAAAGGCTAGTTGTCGGTCTAGATCCAAGAGCAATGAACCAGTTCAACGGTTGAGATGAAGCCAGTAAAACCAATGTGCGGTTCGCCCAGCTTCAGAGAGTGTGGCGCTGGAGTATACGTACCCACGGTTAAGGAGCATGTTAGAACAAGCTTTAGCTGATTTGTGCGTGAACTAGTAATATATTACTGTGCTTCATGGGGGATAGGTCGTAAACGCCACACCTTTCCGGCTACCTGCCAAGCCTCGGAATGATTCTCCCTCACCCGGTGTGCCCGTCACCTCTCACCTTCTATCGCCCGCTTGCTTTTTCCCGTCACAACTTTCATGTGCACGATGCCGAGTAAACAGCACGGACTAGCGTATGAAACAGCCACTCCCTGTTTCTTATCATTAAGAGGGTGGCCGAGACCGGCTTGTGTAGCAATTGCAACCCCAATCCCTCACCGCCTAGGTAGTAGGAAGTCATTTTCCATTCAAACGGCCTTGACCAAGCAGAGCGAGGCAGTTTCCCGGCGTATGCAGTAAGCAGGCAAGAGGAGCGTTTTTTCGACATCTTTAGGGTAACATCAGCGTGTGTTTCCGTAAGTAGCTGACATGACAGGGTCATAAAGCACCTGGCACATCATTTTTACCTTCGTGATGTTGTGTAACCCAGTTCAATCAAAATGCAAGTGATGCCAGTGAGTCTCTCATTGCCTGGGCGCCTGCTATGCAGTTGTTTACATGATACAATTAATTTCCTTAGGCGCACTCGCCCGTGTGCAAATCAAACAATGTGAACACATCCTCTCTTTCCCAGCGACCACCAAGTAGACATGCCTTTGACCCTGAAAAGATTGCCTCTGTAACTAATGGTGTAGCACTCTATACATCCTTGGTATATCAATCTCTTCTTATCACTACCAGATTTTCTATGGCTAGGAGGCACAGACAATCGCCTCGAGTGGCAAGACAGCAGAATCAGCGTAGCCCAAATTCTGAAGATTATTACATGTCGTATAAAGCGGTGTTTGCCAAGCATGACAGCGATATCCAGCGCTCACATTGACGTCACGATTCCCAGAGACAAGAAATATTGTCTTCATCTGAACAGATGAATCTGGGGCGAAGAACCACTCAGTCGTATTTCATCGCAGTTCTATAATATGGGCATTATACTATTCAGTTACAAGGATCTCGCCTGGCCCTAGCTGACGATCGCGGAAGTGCGATCTCACATTCAGACGATGTTACCAGATTTCCAACAAAACCCTTGAGCAGTGTGGGGATTTCTTCTGAATAGTGTCTGGGGCCCATGATTGCCTCCCGACGTAAAAAACCATCACTTCTGATAGTATCCATGCAGCCAGCAGATCATACTTCATCCCTTGCACTGCTGAACAAGAGTTTACTATAGCCCAGGTTACCAATCACCTGAGCACAGCTTTACGCTTCATGTCTCACGGATCACGGACCGATTCTCCTCCGTGTCGTGTTAACGCAAACACATTGTAGGCCTGGTGAGTGACTTCAGCCATTCGCCTAAACCTGGAGCCAGTTAGTCTACTCTCCTCTGTGCAGCATACCTGAGGAATGCCGCGTACTCCAATATTCTACCCCGCAGCACGAAACATCGCATGAATTTCCTCTGCAGTATCCCGCTAGATGCTTGCATGCATTCCACATCATCATTCAAATCCCCCACTAATCTCAGACTCCTATGTCATATGGCATATACGTCTCTCACTATGCCCTGACGAATCCAAACACTCTCTGCTACGTACACGTAGGACACGCCTTGATTATCTAGTCTAATCTCGTTTTGGATGCATCAATTGATCAGGGTGCTACTGACACGGTTGAGGAGTGACGGATTGGAAGCTGAAGCTGCTGAGAACCCAGCAAATGCGGAGAAGCTTCAACAGCCGAAGTGTCGTCGGGCTAAGTGGGCGAATGGAGATTCAAAATAGCAGGACTACGATTCTACCTAGTCACACTCCCGGTCATACTCCCACTCACCGCTTGCCGCTAGTACCCAGAAGCCCCCAGAAGTGCCCGGGCAATCCCACCCGATTGCTCGACTCCAGTCCGACGAGCGTTACATCGCGAGCCACCCCGCGCTGCGGCGGGCCCCCATATCGAAACACTACCCGCACCCTGCAGCTATGGGTTGCAATCTCGTAAGGAGACAAATGCTTTTAGATCGCGATTCCCTCCCCCGAACAACGGCAGCTTGGAAACGGGGGTGCATCATTATCAGCAATGCCATGCTCCCAAAGAGAACCACGCTCATCCACCCAGTGTTGGCCGTCGCTTGCTTCGCTGGGGCTTCACCAACACGCAGCAGTTAGATAGGTATTTTGGGTTTGCACCATGCTCGAATAGGAGGGGGCCGTGCTCCGTTCTCCCGATTGGTCCTAAGGTCAAGAATGAACATCCGTATCCGTCTTTTTGTTGCACTACTAGGCTCGAGGTACCTAGCTGCCATCTGAGTATCGAGTCTTTCCCCGCGACGATGAAGCTTGAAGCAACGAGGCTATTTCAGTCTCTATCTGGGTGCTTCTGTTACTGCGCACGACATGGTTGCGAACCCCACCGATACTGAAACAGCCGATGATTTATCTCTCGTGTAGCTATCGTGTAGCTACTTAGCCTCCTGACCTCACATCACGTATCCTCAGATACTATTCCATCCCAGCTCAAAGCTGCCGGTCTTATCATAAACACCTCAGTTTGCTCATCAGCAAACATGATGTCGGGCGATTGCGGGGTAGACTGACAAGAGCAAACACCCGAGACAACTCATAAACAGGGATGGTAGCCACCATATGCAGACACGGCCCACGATGGTAGACCGCCGGGGGGAGGGGTGGTGGCCGGGTGTCTTTGGTCTTTGCCCCGAATGCGGAGAAAAATTTGAGGTGAGTCGTTAGACGACCCAACGTTCAGTAGCGTTGAAACGGACAATGAATAATATGTTCGCCGCTCGTGAAATACACGGCAAATGGTCAACCCCAAGCTGAGGTACTCGATAAGCATATGGGGGTGGCACTTCATTCCAGTATTGAGAATGAACATAGATTGACGCAAATATCTGTCTAGCACCCAGAGTGAAGAGGTAGAGATATTGCTTATTATTATGATTGTCCTCATTTTGGACGGGGGTTCGTAGGATGCTAACTATGTCCACATTCTCCTATGCCGTGATTCCGGATCCAAGCTCGGTTTATTTTGTGACTATACAATTAATGCCATCCTCTGCTGACACAGACTCGCTAGGCGGACAGTTAAACCGGTTGGTTAGTGTCCGTGTAGAATTCAAACCTCATGTATTTGGCATGATATCTAGCCTTAAGCCGGAGGCAGAAAGGATGCGAAAAGAGCCCCCTGTATACTCGCATACATGACCATAAACAGAACGATGCCCTTGCCAGTACCTGCCGTTTCGCTGCGAGAAAGTAAGTTGGCCAGCCACCAGTACCAGAGCGGGTACCCAGACGATATCCTCGTGATGATTTGAATATGGTAAGTTGTGATGGCAAGGGCAGTCAGAATAAGCTGTATCAATGCCATGGAACGCAGCACCGCTGCCAGATTACCGGATACTAGATCACTTTTGGCTGTTTCGCTATGAAAATAGGGGTTCGAGAGGAAGCTGAGCCCGGACTTGGTTAGTAGATACAACATAGGGCCAGCTAAGAGGAAGAGGGGTATATTTCCGGGAGTCCAGTAACGTAGAAAACCGACATTCCTATTGAGGATTAGCAACGTCAGAGAACTAGACCATCACTACCTACCAGTAACGCTCTTGGACGAAAGTGTAGATGCTAGGAAGTCGCCTAGTACACCATGGTCTGAGTTCAGCGTCGACGACATCGTAACAGTAGGTTCGATACGCGACGACCTGTGGGACCACGAACCCAATCGCGATGGCAGAGCCGCCGACAAGCAGGGCTAATCTCCGCCGGACGCTGTTAGCTGTGGGGGGGCGTGACAGCTCGCGGAGCAGCTCCACGGCAAAAAGGATGCCGTTGAGGGTTCCGTTGCTCCGAAAGTTGACGGCAAAGCCGAACCACAGGCCCGACGCCACCAAACTCACGTCGTGGGCGACGGTGCGCCGATTACTGACGATCGCCTTGGCAAAGAAGAGGTATCCGAGAAAAGTCAGCAGGGCGTACGAGCTCTCCGAGTAAGGCGCCGAGAGAAACAGGCCCGCGGGCGACAAGACATGAAGCACGGCTGCTATGAAGGCCATCTGCGAGTTTCCCGAGACGGCGAGGCCGAGCTTGAACAATACTAGGGCCGATAGCAGATGAGACAGGTTCGCCACGAAAATTCCTAGTAGAGGCTCCAATGCATCATGCTGCCCGACACCTAAATTCATGAGAACTTCAAGCATACGCAATCAGTGAGTAAGCCGCACCCCTTTTTGTTGCAGGCTGGAGAGGGTCTGGCGTACCTTTGGCCAGAAATGAGATGACAGTCGGCAATCCGCTGGCGAAAGCCCATTCCTGCTCAAACAGATAGCCGCGCCGCGAGGCTTGGATAAAGTAGATAGCGTCCCATCTCGTCAGCCTCGTAGCCAGATCGAACGCCGCTTCATGGTGTGTGGCTTGTTCAGTTGACAGTAGCGTACTCGATGTATCGTATGCCGGGCCCACGCCGCTGCCGAATGCAATGATAAACAGAAATGTCTTCCAGGCAAGAAATATGCGAGTCAAGGATGGGAGGGGAGCCGAAGAGTCAGCAAGGAATGCCATCCTGAGTTGATCGCTGCATAGTCAATTGTCTTTGTTGATGTCGCCTGGGCTGACAAGTACACGCAGGTTTCCATGGGGTGTGGCTGGGGAATAGACGATAAAACTTGTGGCTCAAGCCTACCAGGCTGTGGCGTGCCTCTTTTTATCTGTTCATCTAACACATTACGCAATATTTGGAATGAGACACAGCATTTTGTTCTTTCCATGAAAAGCCGAAGAAGCTCGGTAATTTGCCTTAGGTATCTACTTCTGCTTGCAGCATTCGCTATGTATCTAAGTACGGTACTCGGTGGATAGCGGAACAGCTCCTAGCAGGTAGGTACCTAGGTACCTAACCTCCTACAATAACAAAATACAATTGCCATATCGCATAACTCCCTATGCTTGTAAGCCGTTGTGCTGGAACGCATGCTGCGACATGCTGAGTAAGTACCTATACAACCCAACCCCCAGTAACAGGATACTTAACCTTAAGTTGTCGGAATGCAATCCGGGTTCTGAGCCTAATTACCGCTCGCGGGTCTCGCATGCATGGCCAAGAACCCTGCCTGAGTTCATGCACACACATGTAAGCTGAGTGCCGTTTGCACCACTGCGTTGTTTGTGCGATTTGCGTGTTTCTACTGACTTGGCTGGGCAATCAATAGGGGGAAATCGGGTTGAGAATAGGTATTGCGGCTCAAACCCGTTGGAATTCGGCAGGGCAAAATAGGTACCGGTACCTACACCTGCAGGCAACTTGTATTGGGTATTTACATGAACATCTAACTTTTTCTTCACTGGGTGCCCTATATATATGTACGTAAGTAGGTGCTCAATTAAGTGGGCTCCATGCATAAAAGCAGCTGACGTCCAATTCTTGGCACGTATACCTACTTCGAGGTGGTGCACGTTAGGTACTGACTTACATACATTTGTACATATAATCATTGTTCTGGTAGCAGTCTCTGCATGGTTTTGATGCAACGGGATTCATAACGCACGTACATAGCAGACTGATGCTCCGACGCCAGTGGCACTACCCACGGTCGGTTGAAGATGCTGTGGACTCGAAGACATTAGTAATAGCCGAGGCTGGTAGGTAGGTAGGTGGCTTAAAATACTTCGGGGCGGGGACAATTCATTCCCCGGCGCGTTCCACTGCTCTGGGCCCTCTAAAACCCGGCCAATCCGTGCTCGCAGTCTTACAAGCCCGATGCTTCCGACCACCTAACTGAAAGCTATCACATGGCAGACGCACTTACGTACGCGTAGGGGGTATCCGCACGGGGACATGTTGTCGGTGAAAAAATCTATTCACACCGACATACATAGTAGCTAGTAGGTAGGCGTTATTTTGGAGTGTGCAGTAGTGCAAGCATAAGTCATACCCGCTAGAAGAAAATAGTTAAGAATAGCCAAACTCTGAGGAAGAATTCGTACGCTGTCCTCCTCACCTGTGTCGTCTCACCTCTTGGATGGTTATCATACGATGGGTTGATCTCTTCCGTCGTCACGTGGAAAATGCCCATTGTGTCATCGGGATTATTGTACTGGTAGGTCAGCTGGTGTCTGCGGCACGGAGCGCTTCGAATGCGCAGATTGAAGAAGACGCAGTTGCACATCGTTTTCGGATTTACATAGTACGTCAAAGCTGCACCTCCTTTTGGTCGATACGACCAAGCGCGGTCAGGGTGGGTGGTGTTCAGCCCTGAGCAGACCCTGAAGCAGTGCCTATTATAAGTAAACGGGGCCAGTTGGGCCAGCTGGAAGTACCTAACCCAGGTAGGCTAGGAAGGTAGGTACATGCTTGTAAGTACTGTCTGCAGCGCGAGTGCTACGCTGCAGGCGCCTCCCATGCCGGTTCTCGTTAGTGCACATAGTACCTCTGTCCAGGTGGTTGGGGTGGGCCTATGGAGCGTGCCGTTCTACCGCTCGAGTACGTACCTAACTACCTAGGTAAGTATCTAGTCGCGATCGAGATCAGAAATACGGATACGCGGATCCACCCTTCAGGCCTTCAGGGTAAGTACTTGGTTGTTGGTGGCTGTAAGGCGGTACGTACTGTACCGCCTGTCCAGGGGATCTCACGACCTCCTAACAGGCTGCAGCATACCAGCCATGGCCGTCTTGTCGAACATACCGAGCCCGGTCTGTTTCATGCAGCACCCCCGACCTCATCCTTCTCCTAATTTCTCTGTTCCGATATATCGACTGCGTATCCCAACTACTAAGCTTCATCAATTGCTCTCCTCCATTCTACAGCAAACTTGTCCGCATCTTCCCGGCGCCGGCGGCGAGCTCGGCCTATCTTTACCAAACACGCTCTCTTTCCCGCTTCCCGCTCTGTCGACAGAGCTGGCGCAATCAGTCCGGCCCCAGCAAGAAACACCTAATTTCCACCGTCACGGCGCAAGCCACTACTCCTACGCATTTGGTTTCTTATTCCGCTGTTTCCCAACCGACTGTTTTACCTGCCCATTGGACACATCTCCAACTAGCATTCTAATCGACCGTGATCTTGGAGCTGGCTACCATCCGGATTCTGTTGGTCTGCATATCATTACACGGTTCGGGCCGTTTCCCTCTCGTGGTGAAAGCGACGATTTCTGCCCCTCTGCATCTCAAAGTCACGCCACGCAGGCATAGACCTCGGATGGTTTTTCACTGCTCGCTCTAAATCGCCCTTCACCCTGATAGTGTACCTACTAGTCTGGTTATCCGACAATTCTGGTGCTCCACCGACATCCCAGGCCTGGCCCATGTGCAGGTAGCGACTCATACGTATCTCAGCCTTATAGTTATCCCTATTCCGCCGGCTTTCGCATTCGTTTCGGTCTCGTTCCCGGAGAGCCACTACGTGCTTGGCGCTCTGCATCGTGTCCCTCATCTGCCGAGGAACACACCAAGGCCGAGCTGGCTTTCACCCACTATCGTTCATAACTCACCATCACATACCTACGCCCTTGCCAGTCGCTGGATCTATTTATTCGGCTTTTCGTCCACTAGGTAGCTTGGAGACTTACCTGCTCCGGTTGGGTGGCGTCTATAACTTCTCGATGGGGCCAGTACTCCCAGCTTAGTGCGACCATCTGCGTACATTTCCCTAGATCCACCTTCTATCAATGTCCATTGTAATGTCCTGAGAAAAATATTATCGACATGTTCCTTCACTCTGGAGCCAGCTTACACGGTCACGAATTCTCGAGACGGTCGACTCAAGCTGTGGCTAGTCCCAGTAACCCGCGCAACCCTCTACTACGCTCAAGCTTGCCGTCCGCCGCGAACAGAGCATCTGCGCCTCCAGGCTCACTGCCATACCGTGACAATGACCCAGTTCTCGCCATAAAAGAATCGAAGGCTTATCCGAGCACCACGTCTCGAAACGTGGACGATACCGCCGTGGGGTCTCGGGGGGTCGGACCTGACTTCCCGGCCTCGCAGCCGGAGACCATGAGCGATGATGGGACATCGATACTTTCTGGTACCGATGTGAGCAAGGTCTCTGATACCGATGCTAGCGGGGTATCGTCCTTAGCTCGTCGAAAATATCAGTCTACATATGTACTCGCTCATCCTCCCCCCGGACTACGTACTAAACAGAGAATCATCCATATGCGCCCAAATCTCGTGCTTCAGATACAGGAAGTCAAACCCGGAATGCGTCCCAGGCCAACCATTGATGTCTATCCGTCATTTGCCGGTGCAAGGTCAATAATGGCCCCTCTACTAAAGCGCGTGTCCCGAAATGCCGACATCAAAAAAGAGCTCAGCGGCCAAAATATCATGCTAGTCAAAAGTGAGGATTATACTTTACAGACCTCGACATGTGAGAATGATGGCGACGAAGACAGTATCATGGCACGTAAATTACTTGCTGTTTTCATACCCTCGAAGAATGAAGACAAGACAGATATTATAATGGCTGAAGGGATGGTTTGGACGGCCACTACTCGATTGCGCGGGAATTCTCATTCCTACGAATTTACTTCAGTTGATCCTACGGGCAACACTATCACCGCTCGATGGGTTCGCCGGCAAACCGTGTCCAGCTCGTTACCGACTACACCAACTTCACCCAGCGACAGCTCGGCAAAGCCCCAGTTGTCTGATGCAAAGTTTACATTCAGTATTTTAAATCCCAACTGCAGGCGCCATCCGGTTCTCGCCACTCTCACTAACGCTTCCCTTTCAATACCTGAGACGTACACCACGGTTGCTCAGGCTGCGGACCGATTCTCATCAACCTCTCAACGCTCGCCCCTAAACTCTCCGGTCAGTAGTGATGAGGCACCAACAGAAAAGCGTACTCAACCAGTACAGGACTGGCAGAAATCCTTGATCTCGATCTCGGCGGTTTGGGTCGCTCTTCGAAATGGTTGGGCATCTAACGCTCGGTCGGCGGATTTAACGCCACTCCGCACCTCAGCAGCCTCTCAAATCGATAGATCTCAACATTGCCGACGACGATCTCTCAGCGCTAGCACTGGCGCTTCACCATCCGTGCAGGCTTCAGAGGCGACCGACCGGGTTAAATATCCCGTTGGAATACAGCAACGCGCGTTACGGTCTGCTAATGACTTACCTAGACGGGCGACATCCACTGGGGCCGCCCTCTTCCAGAAACGGAGAGTCGTGCGGGAGGAACCTGAGGAAGAATCTAGCGGCAGTGAACATGACCGGATAAATAAACTCAACAGACGGGCTCTTAGTGGCGATTGGAACGTTGGACTTTCTAAAGCCGCGCGTGAGAACTCGTTGGCCAAAGCGATGATGGATTTGGCTAGTGCCCCCCCTACGGGTGAGATGGGAACGTCCTCAACCCCAGCGTTGGCGCCGCCTCCAACGCCTATTAAGCACCCTGTCTCGTCCCATTCGCCGCTTAGTTCTCTATCACCCAATGTCAGTAACTTAGATGTTTCGGTACCGCATCAAGCACCCCTAAAGTGGGCAAGGACACCCCCACAGCAGGGCAATGCCGGCGACGTTGGTGCCAAGAGCAGACACCGCAAGTGGAAGAATGTGTCAAACTGGTTTCGCAGGATATCAGGGCGATAGGGATGCTTTCGTATCAACAAAAGGGCCACCAGCAGAGGTGGCGGTTAGCAGGAACACTGGGGCGTGCAAGGCATAGCAAATGCGCTTTGCGAGCTCTAGCGACGGAAAGGCCGCTAACTCTTTAACATGAGTTTAACTATACATCATAAAATGTACCAACAAGCGCATCGGCATTAGCTTAACACTTCAGAGCATTGTGTACGGAGTTAGGTTGGGGAATCAATTGGGTCAAAAAGGTTTGGGAATAGAAACATTTGGCGTGAGCTGTATACTACTTGTTTGGAGGCTCTTACGGTGTTTCATTGACCCGAGATAGGCCGGGAAAGGGACTTGTTAAGTTCTTCAGAGAACCCCTGCTAGGAGGCAATAATGAAGCTTTCCATGTTGCCTTGTCACAAACGAACAGAATGTGTGCGCACTGTCTGTCTTGTCTCCCGCCCGTGACATTCCTGTCTGTGACTAGGTATTGTAAATTGACTTAAATTCTGATAAGAGTGGCGGACTATTGTTAATTGATTATGTCTTTCTGGATCCCTTAGCAATCCATTAACTACCGGTAATCTCTATGCGTTATGTTTGCAGCCCGCATAGGTCTGTCATGGCGGAGTTGCTGTATATGGTAACGGCCACTCTGGGCATTGCGGGGGGTTGACGACATGAAGAATCGGCGGGTGTTTCCGATGTTCTGCCGGCATGGAAGGGTGCGCTAGTCGACTAGATAGAAGTACCTATGACGAGAGTTGTCCAACTGTGTCCAAGGGCCAGCGGTCCGACGACCGGCAGACTTACCTGCCACCGAATAGGAGGAGCCAAGAGAGCTTGCTTGGTTGGGTTACGTTATTGAGGGTAACTATCTGATTGTCAGCGGAGCAATGGCAGAATCTGGCTTCTCCGTCGTACTGGCTCAGTATATAAGAGGAGACTTTGCGCTGCTTGAAATGCCAGATGGTCTATTTGTATAAGTGTCGTCTAGTTTTAGGACTTGGATTGGGTGCTTTGTGTCTCCGTTCTATTACTATACTTGGTTCTCTCTCTTCAATTGCCGTAACATGAACTAGTCATTCGGTTTCTTTTAGTACCACAGCAGTGACGTCGCCCGTCCGTAAGACAACCCGCGACCAGTTCGACAGCGACAAGTGCTGAAAGCCCGGGCAAGGCGGACGGAAATGACGTCGCATTTCCATCAGAATGGTGCCTCCAGCACCGCGGTGATGGAGGCGGAGCCGGTGTACTTATCCACTCTGCCGTCGAGGAATAAGAGCGGGGACGTGTTGTCGTCGACGGCGACGGGGCCGGCGGACGCCTCGACGCGGCGGGCGAGCTCAGACGAGGAGAGACAGGATGGCGGCTCTCCGCCTACGGGCACGCCGGTCAAGGAGCGGTGGAATTACCCCCGAACCAACACCCCGCGCATAGCGGCCTGCTTTTACTCGTTCCTTGTGATGGGGGCAAACGATTCGGCTTATGGCGTGAGTTTTGCTATTATAATATCGAGTTTTATTTTGCCCAGATCGATGAATTATCGATCGAGGGAAGAAAGTAATGGCTGACTAGACGTGCATACCAGCCTCTCATCCCATATGTAAGAACAAACCCAAGGCCCCCCTTCTCGTAGGCCCTTACCGGCATATACTCTCTAGCAGAGTTGTGCCGTTCAGCCGAGAGAGAAATCCAACGATCCCGAAGAAAAAAGGGCCGCAGACTAACTAGAATCCCCCATTCACAGCTCCAAGAATACTACCACCTCTCCTACATCGTCATCTCGCTCGTCTTCCTGTCACCCTTCGTCGGGTACACGGCGGCGGCGCTCCTCAACAACCTGATCCACACGCGCGTCGGGCGGCGCGGCGTGGCGCTCGTCGCCTCGTGTAGCCACGTCGCCGCCTACGCCGTCATCGCCGCGCACCCGCCGTACCCCGTCCTCGTGGTCGCCTTCGCGCTCGCCGGCTTCGGCAACGGTGTGGCCGACGCGGGCTGGAACGCCTTCGTCGGCAACCTCGACCGCGCCAACGAGCTCCTCGGCGTCCTGCACGGCCTCTACGGCGTCGGCGCCGTCATCAGCCCCCTCATCGCCACGACCATGATCACCAAGGCCGGCCTGCCCTGGTACGCGTTCTACTACTTGATGGTGAGTGAAGTCAGAGTTCGAAATAAATGCACCCCCCCTTGTTTCAGCTTGCGATTGAGGCGAGACTGCTGACGGGACCGGTTGTTGCCGGCAGATCGGCCTCGCGGCCCTCGAAATCGTGGTCACGGCCGCCGGCTTCTGGCAGGCGACGGCACGCGAGTACCGGGACTCGGTGGCCGCCAGCTCGGGCGCCTCTAGTGGGGGGATGAAGGAGGTGCTATTCAGGATGCCCGGAGCCCGCGTCGCCTGGCTCTGCGCCGTCTTCCTCCTGGGCTACGTCGGCGTCGAGGTGGCCCTCGGCGGCTGGATCGTCGAGTTCATGATCCAGGTCCGGCACGGCGGCGCCTTCGAGAGCGGGATCACGGCCACAGGGTTCTGGCTCGGGTTGACGGTCGGACGCTTCATTCTGGGGTTCATCACGCCCAGGATCGGCGAGAAGCTCGCTATCATGGTATGTAGGACTGAGCTCGTTGCCATGAATGTTCCCTTTCCATCCGCTATTCTCCTTGAATGAAATGCATGAAACAATGGTTGGTTGACAACGATCAGATTTATCTTCCGATCGCAATGGGCTTCGAGCTCCTGTTCTGGCTTGTCCCGCAGTTCATTGTCTCGGCTGTTGCCGTGGCTCTCCAGGGTTTCTTCATTGGACCTCTGTTTCCGGCCGTCATCGTGGCCATGTCGAAGCTCCTCCCACACCATCTCCACGTCAGCGCTATCGGTTTCGCGGCTGCGTTCGGAGGGAGCGGTGCGGCTATTCTGCCGTTCGCTGTCGGCGCCATTGCGCAGGCCAAGGGCGTCCAGGTCTTACAGCCGGTCATTCTCGCACTTTTTGCGTTTATTTTCCTGGTTTGGTGTGGATTGCCACGGATGGGAAAGAAGAAGGACTAGAAGGGTCCGATGGCATACAATCAGCCTGAAGAGAGCACGCGGCTTTTGCGACAAGTGCTACCGGGACTACTTAAAGGCGGGCAGGTAGTCGAAGGCAGCGAGCTAGAGATAAACAATGATTATGCGAGTAGAAATCCATGTCACGCTTTGATTCCCTTATTGTATAACAAGCCAAGTAAGTATATTCACCTGCGAGGTGTCAGGTCGTCTGTACGATGTCAACAGATGAACGACCGGCCCGAACGAGATCGGCATGCCATTTCCCGCTCGCCCGATGTCTTGTAGGCGATGAGACGACCCGCGGCCGGAATCACGGCCGGCATGTCAGCACCAGGGCATTTCCGATTCCCCAGCCCGCGTATAACGCGATTTAGCATCTCGCAGGCTTTCCCCCGAGAGTACATACATGGTGTTTTGCAGGCAGCCGTGCAGGTTCATCCCAACTTCCTGATCAGCGGAAAGCCGCAAAACCGCGGCATGGGCTGAAGGCGTTCAACACACGCATCCAACATAACATGCATACATGCCCAACCCGGCAGTTCTGTAGGCCACCGGCACTGCTCCCTCTCCCTCTGTGATATCTGGGCCATCACATCCTGACGTAATCACAGCCAGCAGTCCCGGGTTGTCTTGTTTTTTGTTTTTATTGCAGCTGCTATGGATAGGAGTCCAAGACAGAGAGGGGCAGTAGATGGTAGATTCTAGAAACACAACACAAACTTGAAATCGCTTAGGCTGCCTACCTAGGTACTTAATATTTTGCAAGGTCCTCTGCCGGATTTTTTATTTCCAAGCCACGCAGCGAGATCAGCATACCGCCACACGTGCCTGTACTCCAATCCAAGTGAGGTCGGCAAGGGTGTTCCGGCTGACCCGTCGGATGCGCGACGTAACGCTACGGGAGACTGGAGCGGCTTAATCCGGCAGCTTTCGGCAGGCAGGGCTGGGTCTACGTTGGGCGAGCTGAGCACGAAGATAGTATCTGCCAGGAGTGGTTGCTCGCATGTGAGACGCCGTGCTACCGTCGCTTGCCATAGGCCGAAGGACGCGGGCAAGGGAGGATCTTGGTCATGCGCATGACCGGCTGCGGTTGCGTGTCCCACTGCGGCCTACGAGACAGGCCCGCGATCTAGAGCCCGAGTACTCGGGAACTCAGGGTGTGCAGGTAGCCCAAACCGTTCTGCTATGTACGTGGATCTGACCTGATTGTGCATGCAAGGCCCGGGGGTGTGCGACGTGAATAGCCGCTGGCCCTTGACGAGCGCGCTTTCGTGCGCTTCACGATCCCATTCTTCATCCTTGGGGGCCTCCAACGGACACAGAGAGGCACGGAGTATATGCCCACGATGGTGGCTGATAACGGGCCGGCGACGTCCGAACTACGCGGGCGCGCGTCTAAGTGCGCAACTTCAGGATTAGAGACGATCAGCCGATGGTCACCCCTGTTGTTGGAGCCAGTTATACCAGGTGGGATATGCCGGAGAGGGAGAGGTGTTGAGACCGAATCAGCCAACACACGACCGTAGTATTTTGAAACGAGTTCAGCCATAGCCATTAAGGCCGACTCTAAGAATACGCAAGCACGACAATAAGTTAGCACGTGTAGAATAGGCAGCCGTTTAACATGCGTAAGCGGGTTGCATCATGTATTGGTCCGGAGGGGAGGTAAAAGAAGCCTTTCGCTCTCGATAGAAAGATGAGCAGGGATGGCCGTGAGCTCGAGGACAATAACAAGTCCAGTTAATCACCTATCACACAGCGAAATATGATAGATCCAGGTTCCGCAGGCCATGTATACCAGATATTTCGCCTCGCCACAAGCTGTTCTCGACCTTGTTTTTCTCGGACCCGATGATGATGGGACATTGTTAGAATGGGGTGCTAAACGTAACCATACATCATTGACTCCAGAAGGAAGTATCTAGATAGATGGCTATGATGTAGAAGCTTTGTAGGATATTGGATTGCCTACATAGTTACTTCTAGGCAGGTACCTTTAAGTAGCTACTAATACTTACCTAGAGGCTAGGTACTCCGTACATACCTCTCTAGGTAGTAGTACAGGTAGAGCACACTCCCTACAAACTTTGCGAGCAGGTGGGAGCTTGAATGAGCTACACTGCACGGGCCACTTCGATGTGCTAAGAGATAGGTTAGAGTCTAACTAGGTAGGTAGGCACAAGTACAGGTACCTTACGTAGGTGGGTGCCTCCTAGGTAGCTGTGTGCCTACGTAAGTACTGTACCACCTACCTAAGCATCCCTCGACAGCGACAGGCACCTGCAGTGTGACGATTCGAGCTCCGCCTGAACTCGATACCCGGTACGGCACCATTGCGGTACCAATGGAAGCACCCTACTCGCTATCCCATCGCCTCGCTCATGATAAAGCGATACAACGCCCAACCTGCAACCTGCCTCTTCGACCTCTTATTTCGAGTTCGCCCTGCATTTTCTGGTATAGAGACACAGGCGACCGGAAAGGCGATCTATATCGGAGTGTTAGATTTCCGTTTGCTTTTCCATTTTACAGCTTCACTGTACAACAACTCCCGCCGTCTCCCTTCACTATAGAGGCCTGAGTAAGTTCCGCCCTGTCCCGTCCTGCCGTGTTGAGCCTTCAGCTGGTGAAGCAGAGATCGGTACGAAGTACCTGAGCTGAACCAGGGTAGCTTGGCACCAGCGCAATCCCAGCATTGTCCATTGTCTTGTGTTGATTCTCTGCTTCGTCTCGCCCCCGATCACATCACAACTTCGCGCCACGCCTCGTCGGCTGTTGACTAAGTCATCACAAGGATACATTACATAGGTCGGAACCAGCACCACGCTGTAAGAGGCACCGGCAACATACAGCACTGGGCAGAGTACCGATAGCCGTCCGCCGGTATACCAACACTGGGGGGGGGGGGGGGGGGGGGGGGGGGGGGGGCGGGCGCGCGGGGGGGGGGGGGGGGGGGCCGCGCCGGGC